>CM053266.1:20908911-21019128 GCA_028583415.1 Protea cynaroides
TAATGACCGTCAGATTTTAACAAAAATGCGGGATCATTTGATAGCCATCGGAATCTTCTGATAGCGTCAGCGATACTCAGATTCAATAGAACCTCTCCAATTGGAACCTACGGTGATGATGTACCATATACGCGCAGCACCATATCATATTATAAACTCCATGGTTTCCGGATCATAATTATAAGTTGTGCCCATCCATTCACATAACTCACGGGAGCATCAAGATCCGCCTGTCGAGCAACACCATAGCCTGCCATTTTTCCTTCCGTTAGATTTGGATCTGGGAGATGTGGCACACTTTAAGCCATCAGATCAGCTTCTAAATGAATTTATGATAATTGCATGATGCCCCTCTGACTAACGATAAGCCTTTCTGACTTTTGATAATTGCAATGGAAGCCCTTGTGCCATATGAGCTCACTGAGAGCTCTATAATTTGACACTTTTCGTTCTTCCGATGAAAAATGTGATATCTCCCTCGTCTAACTTTGGAATTGAGCGATCCAAGTTGCGTTGCGAAGCTAACTCAACGATCTACCTCTTTCCAGTGATTTCATTCAATGAACCTGTCGTGGGATCCACCAAAAAGAGCCTCAAAGTCAAAACTTTGAAACAAACCTTGGAATCCAGACTTGAAACTTTTCGTGCATGTTCACCTGGATTCCCACACACTTTCTACTACCTTGGTTCAGCTAAGAACATCACTGAACATTATCTCTCCTACACTGACGACTTCTCTCCTTATTTCTCTAAATGTATGCTCACTAATATTGTCACATCAGCCAAGTTTTCAACAATGACAACACATGGCCAACAAGACCAAATCCAAACCAGTTCTGCAGTAGTATTGGCGAATGCTCTATATTCAGACTCAGTGGAGGATCGAGCTGTGAGACCTACATGCAAATTTCGGGGATGAAATTTCTTTTAAGGGTGGTAGAGTTGTAAGCACCATGTTCTAAAACCGAGTCTAAACCATGGTTTTATGTGATGACAAGTGTTCCAATTATAACCGGACCGGAGGGCGAAGCCGGGTGACGAACCACTCAAAGTTCATGTATGAAAAACTGTAAAAAATGCCTAAAAACTCATACTGGTCTCACTATACCGGTTGCAGTATAGTGCAACCGGTACGTGCCACCGGTATGGGCATATAATGCCCATATTGCCATACCGGCTTCACCATACCGGTTGCACCATAGTGCAACCGGTCTGTGCCACCGGTATGGTATACCGGTTGGAACTATACCGGTTTGAGTGAATCTGGGGTCTCCAACCGGTATGTGCCACCGGTATGCCTGACTCCGGCTGCTCCGGAATGGAAACTTGGAAAATTTCCATTCTGAGGAGAAACCTTCCTTGGACGGTCTCCCTCTATTAATAGAGAAGGAGACATTCCATTGTTCCTTCTCAAACCCTCTCGCTGTCTGGAGAAGATCTGAGAAGGAGCAAGAAGGAGGTAGCCCCGCCCAGGAAGGGAAGAGCACGCCGCAACCGACAACGCCGGTAAGTGCTCTGTATTGTTAGTTTTGTTAGGAGGTCGGATCGAAGCCGCAAAGATCCAAAAAGGAGCATGGCTCCCACTGTTCTCCCTCATTCGAATCTAACTTCGGTTCATACGGCAATATAGCCGAGATTCGAAGGCCAATAGAGGGTTTGTACTTAGAAAAGGGTAGGGGAAACCCTATAGAGACCTAACGGTTAGCCGAAAAGGAGGGGAGATCCGAGATCTCGCTCTCGGATCCAAACCGCAGGGTATACCGGATGGACTATGAGTCCAGTGGTATGGCCTTGCGGTATATACCGCAGCACATAGAGGTCTCACCCGGTGAGATCCGAGAGAGACCCGGTAAGTGCAACCGGTATATACACGGTTGCACCATACCGGTCTCACTAGACTGAGACCGGTATGTGCAGCCGGTATGGGTTTCCGAGCCTGGTTTGCTTGGCCAAACCTGGTTCCGACCCCTGAAACTCTAATGAACAAATTTTAACCTAAAGATATGATTGTGTAGGACCTGTAGACGCTGTGAGTAAGCTCTCTGACGCAGAATCGAATCACTATCACGCGCCAGGTAAGGAACAAGACCCCAAACCTAAATAACTAATCAACAATAAACCTCTGTGATATATTTCTATATTTGTAAATATTTATTGTTTGATGTCTGTGCATTTCACATGCCATGTAGTTGCTTTCTTTTATCTTATTATAATCATGCATTTCATATGCTAGGATTGTTGTATGTTTAGGCATGTGTATGTTTTCGTTAGTGTGTGGAATGTGAAGGGGATGTGCCCCGGATATATCCGCAGACTAACACTTTTCTCGTATCGCCTTTACCTTAGCAAACTCAGTGTGAATAGGGTATCGGGGGAGGACGTGGGATTATGGTTCTTCCGCCCCACCGCACTCGAGCCCTATCTCTATGTCGTAGGGGGTTGTGTTGGGGGTAGGGTTATATAGTCTTTACCTTAGCAGACTTGGTGCGAATAGGGTATCAGGGGAGGACGTGGGATTGTGGTTCTTCCTACCCGCCAGACTCGAGCCCTATCTCTATGTCACAGGGAGCCGTGCTGGGGTAGGACCTTGGATACTGTATTGACATCTAGGACTGGTTAGAAACGAAACCCACTTGCAAGCCCTTGCCAATAGGGGTTTAGGTATTGGTACGGTATGGGGTATCAGGGGGAGGACGTGGGATTGTGGTTCTTCCTGCCCGCCAGACTCGAGTCCTATCTCCATACCGGAGTGAGTGTTGTGGGGCAACAGTAGTGTGGTAGGTGCCCCGACTGTTGGGTGTGCTCACACTCTCGTGCATGGAGGTGCGGTGGCCGCCAAACCTACCATAGCATATTTGCAAGTTATACCTGACCCAAATTGTAATGTTATCTCATGCATATTGTACTGTTGCATTGGTCTTGTACTTACTGAGCTAAGTTGTGAGCTCACCCAAATATATATATATTTCTTTTCAGATATTGATGCAGGGTATACGGTGGAGGACTTCATGATCGCTCCCAGCTTACAAAGACGATGGCCGCCCCTGGACTCCCAGACAGTGGAGGACGAGCATGATGCGTCATGCGAGTGCTCGTTCTGTGTCTTTTCTCAGTGATAGGTTTATTTTCAGTTAAAGCTTTGTAATAATTACTATTTAAATTTTGATGGATGATGAAATAAGTTGGATATTTATTTAAATTACAATTTAGATCTCGGCTCATTTATTTATTTCCGCTGCTATGTAATATATCTCTGATTTTGTTAGACTGCCTGGAAATGATTGGTTGACACGGTCTATTGAGATCCTGGTGTGGACCGTGGTTTAGAGCCGATTCACTCACACTTTTGGTTCAACCGGAATTGGGGTGTGACAGAGCTATGGTTGCTTGTTTCGTTGCGGACCAGGATATGAGGTTGTTACCATGATAAATTGCATAACCATTAGTAGACCTCGTCATTTATACAACCAGCCCAGTCTACATCATTATAAGCTTGTAATCAATGAGGAGAGTTACTGGATATTTGAAGGCCATGAGTGATAGTGGACTTAAGAGCACCAACCGTACTTATGTAGGATGTTGGATCAACCAATGGTGTTCCACTGTTTTGAGATAGTCTCACAGTGGATGCCATAGGTGTGTGAACTGGTTTTAAACTATCCATTCCTATTTTCTTGAGGAGATCCTAAATATACTTTTGTTGGCACAACAGTATCCCTTTTTTATTATGTATAACTTCGATACCCAGAAAATAATGAAGCTTTCCGAAATCACATGTTGCAAACTCATTTCTTAGTTCCTGTATGGTCTTATGGACCATACTGGGATCAGACTATGAAGACAATGTCGTCCATGTATACTAGAATAAATAAATGATGTGGCCCCTTATTGTACACGAACAAAGAAGTGTCCGTTTTGAACCTCCAAAGCCCAAGGTAGTAAGAAAAGTGCTGACCCATGTGAACCAGGCACGGGGAGCCTATTTAAGACCTTATAAGGACTTGTGTAACCGGCACACATGATTTGGTTTCTCTGAATTAGTGAAACCAGATGGTTGGCTCATGTAGACTTCTTCGTTTAAGGTCCCATGCAAGAAAGCATTGCTAACATCCAGTTGGTGCAAGAGCCACTTGTAGACAGTAGTAATGGATAGGACCATTCTCATGGTTGTGGGCTTCACAACTGGACTGAAAGTCTCAGTGTAGTCTATTCCTTCAAGTTGGTGAAACCCCTTATCATGATGTGGGCCGGTCGAGGGTGTGATCAGCTTTCCGTTTGATTCGGAAAATCCACTTACAGCCCACTACATTTCATCTATTGTCTGTCAGTGCCAATGACCGTGTTTCACTTTTCTATTAGGGCATTGAACTCTTGAGCCATCACCTCTTATGCTTATTGGCTTCGGTGAACGATGTAGGTTAAACCTCAAAGTTCAATTCAGCAAGATGTGTCTATGGGAGAGGGTATAATGTGGATGGCCGTGGATTCTTACATAGTGTCATTGGATGATTCCTTGTTGTGACTGCAGATGGTTGCTATAATGTAAATATTGACACTAGTACTATTTTTGTGATAGGATTAGTAGACACTTGTACATCGATAGGATTAGTAGCAGGAGATAGTAGTACTAGATATTGGCCCATCAAAAAGTTGTGTGGAGAGGCTATGGGGTAATGATGAAGTGATGATCAGTATACACATAGTAGTTGCTGCTTAACCGAGGTTCCTTGAAAGTGGATCGATGGTTGAAGACATAGTGAGCCAAGGATTAGGGTCCTTGGTTGAGGATGGGTGTGGTTAAGTAACTATAGAGAATGAAAATTGATCTTCTATGAATTTCACATTTCAACCAATGTAAATTTGACCTGTGGCAATACCATAGTAGCGATATCCTAGATGGGTAGGACTATACCCGAGAAATACACATGTAAGGGTGCAGTACAAAATCTATTACTGTTGTATGGTCTTCGTAAAGGAAAAACAGCACACAAATACTTTTAGAAATTTATAACCTAGTGAAGAATGGTAAAGCTTTTGAAATGGAGTAGTGTTTTGTAATACCGGTGTGGGCATCTGGTTTATTAGCATGACTGCAGTCTCAAAAGCATGAGACCAGAATCTCAATGGGATAGAACCATGAGCTAGCATGGTAAAGCTTTTGAAATACTTTTAGAAATTTATAATCTCAACCATAGTGCGGTTGAGTGTGTGAACAAGCTACACAATGTAAAATGCCCTCTTGTTTTAAATATTGGCTTACTTTTTGGTATTCCCCTCCCTAGTCAGACTGAAATGCTTTTAGTTTACAAGGATCTCTATCCTATAAAGCTCATCCCGGAGTACACACCACTCAACCGCACTATGGTTGAGATTATGCATATCAAGAAGGGAGATATTCTACTTGTCTCTCCTCCCCCAATGCTCGCTAAGCCAAATGAGCTGAACCAGCAGCTGTTCTATACACATCACCAGGATCATGACCACGCCACCAATGACTGCCATCATCTACGAGGGTTGGTCAAAGAACTTGTCCAACATGGGCATTGGACCAAATTTGTGGGACCAAGGGCTCCCCCATCTCCTTTGGTCCCTCAAAATCCCCCTATATAAGTCCCTGCTGGGGTCATAGGGAACAACAATGCACCTTAAGGAGAACGTTCCCCTGAACATGACTATTTGGGACTTGTTAATATAGCTCTGTGGAGCAGCATTGAGCATCCTAGCATTGAGCCAACAAAGAAGCCACCAAAGTTGTGGTGCCAAAGTCTACTGAGAGAACTACTAAGGAGAGAAGGACTAGAACAAGACTTAGGTCTTGATGATGATCAGTACTTGAGCCATAGTAAGAAAAAGTGCCTTACAATTAGGGTATCACTTAAACATATGCGAAGGGAGGTGCTCCCGATTGTCATCGAACCTGTGGAAGAGCCAATAGAGAACAAGCTGGTCAAAGGTTGTAAAATTGAGGTCGAGGAATTCTCTGTCAAGAAACTGACCAATGAGGGGTACATTTGTTTCAGGGACGATGATCTTATTGATGTCGTAAACCCCCATGAAGATCCACTGGTGATCAAGATCGCGATTAGGAATTGGTTCTAAGTTAGCCGAATCTTGGTAAACATAGGCAGCATGGTAGACATTTTGTATTACGACACCTTCAAGCTCATGGGGTATGAAGACGAACAGCTGCGGCCCATTAGGTACAATTTGATTGGCTTCAATGGGGATCTATTGTGGTGAAGGGAGCCATCAGGCTAGAAACTCGAGTAGGGGTTTATCCAGCCAGAACCTATGTTCATCTAAATTACATGGTGGTAAACACTCGTTCTAGCCACAATGCTATCCTCGAACGGGCTAGACTTAACCAGATGAAAGCATGCCCGTTTACGTACTATTTAGTGATGAAGTTCCCGATTGCTATGGGCGTTGGCTTTTGCAAGGTTGACCAGGCTGTGTCCAGAAAATGTTACCAAGTAGACTTGGCTGCCAGTGAAATGGCTACACCAGTTCAAATGATCTTGCTCGAGGACCTTCGAGATGATTTCCCACAGCAGAGGAACACCCCAGTAGAGGATCTCATTCCAATCCCTTTTTCTGAAGATAGCCCAGAGAAGACTTTCTTGATAGGGTCAGCACTTCTTGCGGAACAGAAAGAAGAACTCATAGCATTTCTCTAAGCCAACTCGGACATCTTTGCATGGATAGTTGAGGACATGCCAGGTATTCCCCACACTACCATGGAGCATCATCTTTTAATTGACCCTCACCACTAATCCGTTCACCAGAAGAAGAAGGCCTTTGCCCTAGAAATACAAGCTATCATCGACTAGGAGGTCAAAAAACCTTTAAAATCAGGCTTTATTAGGAAGGCCAACTACCCAGAGTGGTTGGCTAATGTTGTGATGGTGCCAAAGACTGGAAATCGTTGGCGCATATGTACTGATTTCACTTACCTTAATATAGCGTGCCCAAGGATAGCTATCCTCTACCTCGAATAGTTCAATTAATAGATGCCACTGTTGAGCATGAGTTATCTTTTTAGATGCCTATTCTGATTACAACCAAATCAAAATGGCAAAGGTGGACAAAGAAAGCACAACTTTTGTTACAAGTACTGCCATACAGTTATGCCCTTCAACCTCAAAAATGTCGAAGCAACTTATCAAAGATTGGTTAACAAGGTGTTCGAGAAACAAATAGGCAGAAACATGGAGGTTTATGTTGATGATTTTTTGGTCAAGATTTCTAAGGCTCGAACTCACTTAGATGATTTAGCTGAAGTCTTCAAGGTCGTGAGAAAAAATTCTATGCTTCTTAATCCTACCAAGTATGAGTTTGAAGTACATTCAGGCAAGTTCTTGGGGTTCATGGTGTCACAAAGAGGGATTGAAGCAAGTCCATCCAAGGTCGTGGCCATCCAAAACATGATGTCTCCCATAAAGTCCAAGCAGGTGCAAGAACTGATAGGTCCAATTGCAGCCTTAGGACGCTTCATTTCAAGATCAACAGATAGGTGCATGCCGTTCTTCTAAACTTTCAAAGGATCCAAGGCTTTCCAATGGACACCGGAGTGTGAGTAATCATTTTGTAACTTGAAAAGGTACTTGTCATCTCCTCCCTTCCTAGTGAAACCTGAGACATGAGACAATCTCCTCCATTACTTAGCAGTATCTCTAGAAGTTGTTAAGTGCTAATCAAAGAAATAGAGAATGAGCAACATCCAATCTACTACATCAGCAAGGTTCTCCTGGATGCAAAAAAACCAGATATCAATCCATCGAAAAGCTAGCCTTGGCCTTGGTCACTGTAGCCAAAAAACTTTGACCCTATTTTCAATTGCATTCTGTCACTATTTTGACGAATCGACCCCTAAGAAAATTCCTTGCTCAAGCTGATGGTTTAGATCGTATGGTCAATTAGGCGGTCAAGCTTGGGGAGTTTGATTTATAATTTCAACCCAAAACTACAATTGAGACATAAGCATTGGCAAACTTCTTGCTAGAAAGTACTCTCCCAAATGGTACTGAAGAGGGGTCGAATCCGGAGCGAGCTATAGAGGTTGGGTGAACCAAGACTGTCATCGCCCCTGAAAAACCTTCCTAGACCATATATGTGGATGATTCGTCAAATAACGAGGAAGCAGGAGCCGAGCTCATTTTGGTCAGTCTAGAAGGGTTCAAAGTGCTCACATCTGTCTGCTTGGGATTCTTCATAACCAACAATGTAGCTGAGTACGAGGCACTCATAGCAGGACTGAAGCTCGTAAAGAAGCTGATGGTCATGCATCTGATCGTATACAGTTATTCACAATTAGTAATTCGACAAGTATTGGGGGTTTATAAGACACGATAAGAGCATCTGGCAAAGTATCTGGCTGAGGTAAAACAACTTATCTTGCCCTTAGAGAAGTTTGAGATATACAATGTACCTCAAGAAGAGAATGTGGAAGCTGATGCTCTCTCCAAGCTGGGACAAACTAATCTTTGCAGCTTCGAAGTACATATATATGTTGAGTATTTGCCCAATAAAAGTACAAACCCTACCCCAGAGGTCTTTCCTATAGGAATCAAGCCTTGCTAGATGGATCCGAGCTTAACTTATCTCAGGGAGAATGTCCTTCTTGCTGATCGAAAAGAAGCCCAGTGTATACAAGCAATGGCACATGCATATGTGATCTATGAAGAGGTACTATAAAAAAAATCTTTTACTCTTCCCCTTCTTCGATGTCTATGACCCTCGGAAGCTGAGTATGCAATGGTGAAAGTATAAAAGGAATTTGTGGAGGGCACCAGTATGGTTGAACCTTGTGCTTCAAGCTCCTTAGACGAGGTTATTATTGGCAGAACATGGTAAAAGACTATGAAAGGTATGTTAAGACCTGTGAGTAGTGCCGAAAGCATGCAATTGTGCCACATCGACCACCTGTACTCTTGCAACCGATCCCAACATCTATCCCCTTTGCAAATGGGGTATGGATACATTGGGCCATTTCTAGAGGCAAAAGGGCAACTCAAGTTCATATTGGTGGCGATCGATTACTTTACTTATTGGATCGAGGTAAAGGCCATGGCCACAGTCACCTCACCTAAATTTGTTGAGTTTTTCCATCTTAAAGTCCTTTATAGATATAATATCCCATAAGTCTTGATGACGGACAATGGCCCCTAATTCTTGAGTAGGGCTTTTAGAAAATTTTTATCGGGATCATCGTATTGGCCACCATTTTGCTTCCATCGCTCACCCTGAAGCTAATGGGCAAACTGAAGTTACCAATAACACTCTCTTGCAAGGATTAGCTCGACGCCTCGAAACCAATAAGAAGTTATGGGTCCGAAAGCTACTTAGTGAGGTGTGGTCATATCGCACCACCAGTCGAACTACAACTACAGAGACACCCTTCAAATTAGCCTTTGGTTCTGAAGCGGTCGTACCTATCAAAGTGGTTGAGAAAAGTTATCGTGTGCTCATCTTTAACGAAGATACTAATCCAGACATTTTGCTGATGGATGTGGACCTTTTCAAAGATGTTCGTGAGACAACAACTCTCTGGATTGTAGCATACCAATAGAAGACAACTCGATATTATAAATCAAGAGTGAAGGAGAACCTTTTCCAAGTTGTTGATTTAGTTATACACAACACAGTTGCTTCGGAACCCACTAGACAATGCAAGTTGATGCCTATTTGGGAAGGACCATATCAGGGGGCTAAAGCTATACGGCCGGGGTCGTACCATCTGGAGACAATGAAGGGAACAGCTATACCGCACCCATGTCACTTGAAGAATCTGAGGAAATATTATGTATGATCTGATTCAAGCTAATGAAAGATAAGTGTTGCAGCCTCAACTTGTCTTTCCATATGTAAAGAACAATGACCTATTACAATCTAATTGCCTTAGTCATAGACCAACCCAATCAGTTTGGGGCTCGTCATTGATGTAAGATCGAAAAAGAAATCTGCCTTAAGGGCCTATCGACCAGCTTAACCTAGTTGGAAAGAAAGTTTACAATCTAATTGTCTTAGTCATAAACCAGCCTAATGGGGGGGGTCTGGGGGTCTTCATTGACGTAAGATAGAAAAGAAATCTGCTTAAGGGCCTATCGACAAGCTAGACCTAATATGAAAGAGAATGAACAAGTTGATTGGCTCGACTATAGATCAACCCAATCAACTTGGGGGTCTTCTTTGACTTGAGGCCTGAAAAGAAATTTACCTTAAGGGCTAGTACAAAATAACCTCGAAAAAATGTTGGGTGAGTAGAAGAAAGGAAGATACTTATAATTTTCCCAACAACTTGGTCTTAGACCAACCTGATCAGCTTAGGGGGTAGTAAAGGAAGTGCAGGAATATGTAGACATAATGAGAAAATAAACTTGGCAAATGTCATAAAAATTGTTTTTCGATTGAAAGATTGTTGTCAAATACAAAGACAGGCTGAGTGTGCCTAAAAAAAAGAGACTATACTTGAGCTTTTGGAGTTTCTTCTCAGGGGTCTTTCTTAACTTCTAGCTGAGAGCCTAAGGGAAGAAGGTCTTCAGAAAGTGTTACTTGTTGGGAGTCTGTCGAGTGAGGAATAACAGACATCGGAGGAATCAGCAAAGGGGATAGAACCATAGTGGAAAGTTCTGTCCTAGTTACAGAAGTAGCAAGCGCAAGAGGAGGGTCCTTCTTTTGAAAAAGGTCGTGGAGCACCTTGACCAGTAAAGCACAGCTAGAGAAGTTGTAACCAGGAAAGCTGAAAGACGCATAATTATGAAATTACTCGGTAGCTTATCGAACAGCTCAAGCCTTCTCCTTGGCTATGTATTTGTTCATCTCCTCAAACTCCATAAGCGTGGCCAGTAAGACCCTATCTGGGACGGGAGCACTGTGCGTAGTCTTGGTCTCTTCAGATAATTGAGTCACCTCTGCCTGCAAGGTTGCCTCCCAATCTCGTAGTTGAGTCACTTTAGTCTGTAGAACAGCCTCTCTGCCCTTTAGTTGGGCCACATCTACTCAAGAGAAATTTCTCAACCCTTCAGATGATCTATATTTGCCTTTAAGTTATTTTACTCAGCTTCGAGAGCAGTGTTCTCATCTTGCAAGGCTGTCCATGCAGCGATCAGTTTGCCTCGTTCAGCATCCATTCGATCATAAATTGTTGCAAGGACGTATTCTGGGTTACCATATTATCATTAATGAGCTTGATGTCCTCGAGCTCCTTCTTGACATCCTGGAGATTCTTGGCAATCTGAGTGTTGGTGTTCTCTAGATGGTTATATTTCTTGTTGAGGTCGGAGTATGACTTTTTGGCTACATCCAATGTAGTCAAGGCCTGGTCCCGCTTGAATTTATACTCATTGAAGAGCTTGTCAGCTTCCTCCTCCAACTTAGCAGTAGCAATAAAAGCTTAAAGAAGCCCCCTCTCAGAAACTAGGGTAGTTTTAGCCTCGATCTGGGCCTTGAGAGCAGCCTCACGATCTCTGGCAGCACCGATAAAAGTTGGCTGTATAGATTTCTAGGTGGTAACCAACTTATCAATGACCTCCTGGTAGAATCGGGTGCCATTCATCAGCTAGACAAAAGAAGACGAAGGTTAGGAAAGAAAAAAATGAAATACAGTTAAAAGGAAGGGAAGGAAAGGAAAACTTACCATTGAAATGACCCCGCTCTGGTTGTTGTGTATGTCATCGAAAGAGGAATGGTTGAAAAGTCTCATGTCGTCAGGAAGACACCCATGCCGTACGAACTTCCTAGCTGTTACAGAGTTTCGCACAGTCAAATCAGTAGTAGCAATGTTCCACTTGGGGGTGAAGTGGGTCCCCTTAACAGGTAAGTGAGTCCCAACAGGAGCTGACCCACTAGTACTAATTGGGGTCGTACTAGAGGGAGCAGAATATGTACTTAAAGCAGAGATCGTGGACGAAACCAGAACAGCAGCAGTACCCTGGCTTTGAGGCTGCGAAGAGAGCAGACGTCAATTGAAGAGGACATAACTGGGTAACCAATCATGTACTGGATGAGGCTTGAACCCCATAGTCGAAGGAACTATATTGGCGGCACCAGCAGAACTAACGGAGAAAGTAGCGACGTTCGAAGTAGCACTAGCAGCAATGCTCGAAGCAACACCAGCAGTGACAGTCGAAGAAACCGTCATGCTCAGAGCAGCACCAATAGCAGTGGTCGAAACAACGCTAACAGTTGCTGTCACACCCCAAATCTGGACTAACCCGAATTGTGATTAACAGTCATAAGAACCAATGGTTCAAGCCAAGATCTCATAAGACCATGTCAACAATCCAAACAATACACATTCCACACAATCAGAGATAATAAAATAAATAGAGGAAGTCATTATTAATAATGAACTGAGTATCTAAAGTGATAAATAAGTACTAAACTAGTTATCTCCAATTAAACCAAAATATAGTAAATAAATCGTTACAAGTTCTACAGTTAAAATAGGAATTAAATCTAAGAGTAAAGACACTGGAAGCACTCGCACATCATGCTTGTCCTCCACAACTTACATGTCCATCGCCCCCACATGTCCATACGACGGCGCGTTCATGTAATCTTCCATGGTGGTACCTGCATCATCAATTAAAAATATACGACGTTGAGGGGTGAACACACAACACAGCTCAGTGTTTAAACAAAAGAATGCACAAATATATGCATGCATTCATTTCATATCTTTGGTCTAGTATAAGTTTGCAATATGCTATGGTAAGGATAGGCGATCACCACTCCTCCATGTATAAGAGTGTGAGCACGCCCAATAGATCACACACTGCTGTCGCCCGACATCACTCACTATGGAATAGAAATAGAGCTAGAGTACCCGGATCACACACCACCAATACTTTTCCTGATACTCTATCCATACCAATACAAATGCCCCTACTAATGAGGGCTTATAAACTGGGTTTGTGTCTAACCAATCCTAGATGTCATCATACTTTTGTATCAAGGTCTTTCCCCAGCATCCCTCAATACACCCATAGAGATAGATCTAAAGTCTGACGGTCAAGTTGAACCACAATATCGCGTCCTCTCCCTAATACCCTACGACATACTAGTTCTACTAAGGTAAAAACGATACGACGATGTCAATGTGAAGAACAGATTAGAAATAGAGTTAGAGCCCAACAAATCATACACCGCTACACTCCCCCTAATACTCTTACCTAATCCAATACACAGACCACACACAGAAGCACATGCCTATTCCTATTCATCATCATATCGAATAAGAACAATAATAAAATAAGCATGAATAGATATATATATATATATAACAAGTATTGGATGACATGTGAGATGCATAAACAATCACATAAGCATGACATTAGATCACATTGACAGAAAAATAAAAGAGAAAGATAGCTTGTTATTATCCAATTAGCTTATGTCTTCTTTCCTTACCTATAGACCATGTTCATTCCTCTTCTAAGTTTTGGAAATTACTTTGAATTAGTTGAAAACCTGAACAAGTTATGAATTTGGATTAGGGTTTAATTTCATCAAGTTATAGTAGTCAAAATCCTTGTTTAGACTACAATCAGGTTTTCCAATAATTGACTGGTCAGTTCTGTGGTCTCAGTTATATGTCGACCAGGCAGTGTGTGGTCGACTCTGTGGTCATGCATTATGCAACCACTGATGCAACCGCATAACTCTGGGAAACTAACCTAATGTCTATGGGACTCACTGGTCACACTATACTAGTGATGCGACCACACAACCTTCTGATCATGTTTACCATTCAGTTTAAGTTCTTCTGAGTCAACACCTTGGCTCAACAATGGGATCCATCCTAAGATCATTCTATGGCCATTATCCTAAAGCGCTAACCATTCAAATCATTATTATGAATTTATATTCATCTTGCTAGGATCTAAAAACATGATTTTGTCCAATCTACTTCACTCTATAATTTCCAATCCATAACCTATCCTTCTTAAAGGCAATGTACTTACAGTTGGCTCCTCTACGCAGTTGGTTGGGATCCAACGGCAACTCCTTCTTCTACAGAACCTCCTTCCCTTTCTCTAAGCTTCCTTCTTCTCTAAGTCTCCTTCTCACTCTCTTTCTCAGATCTAGGGTTTAAGGAATGATCATAAGAGTGAAAATGGATAGAGAGACATCCTCTATATAGAGAGGAAATCTCCGTATAAAGTCCTTTCTAAACTAGGAGAGAGACCTATTCAAATTAGGAAAGTTTGCTAAACACGGTGTTGGTTCTGGGTTTGACCGGTCGGCTCTGTGGTTTCACAATCCATCGACCACATAATCCAGAACAGTCGACCGATCAACCTATTAGTGGACGAGCGTGATGCTTCGTGCGAGTGCTTCCAGTGTCTTTACTCTTAGATTTAATTCCCATTTTGGCTGTAGAATTTGTAACAGTTTATTTACTATGTTTTGGTTTAATTGGAGAAAACTGGTTTAGTACTTATTTATCACTTTAGTTACTCAGTTCATTATTAATAAAAACTTTCGCGATTTATTTATTATCTTCAATTATGTGGAATGTGTATGGTTTGGATTGTTGGTACGGTCTTACGAGATCCTAGCTTGAATTATTGATTCTTATGATGGTTCATCACACTTCGTGTTTTTTTTAGATTTGGGGTGTAACTGTAAGACCCGCACGCCACGAATCCGATCTAACCTTATGTTCTCATATAGTGACCATCTTCCCATCATAATCGACTTAAGTGAATCAATTGTATGAAGAAACCACAAGATAAGGTAAGCAACAAGTCAAATTTAGTTGGCGTGGTTGACTGTTTAAGTTAGTATGGAAGCAACCAGTCAAAAAACTAAAAACTAGTAAATTTTGGTTGTGCGGTCGCATTTTTGAGGGGTGTGGTCGACCATATGAGACCACACATGAGACAACACAACGTATGGTCGCATATTTGGGATGTGTGGTCAACGGATTTTGTGACCACACGTGCGACCACAGGATGTTGAACTGATTCGTATTTAGGAAACTTTCCTAATTTGAGGAGATCTCTTTCCTAATTGAAAGGGGACTCTAGATGGAGGTTTTACCCTATATAAGGGATGTTCCTTAGCCTTTCTTACTCTTTTAAAACCCACATTGAAACTCTAAACCTAAGAGAAAAAGAGAGAGAAGAAGAGAAGGAGAAGAAGCTTGGAGAAGGGTTTTGCAGAGAAGAATTATATCTCTCTATAGCAAGCTTAAAGTAAGGACTTGACTCTATAGGGTAGATCAAATAGGATAGGTTCCTTTTCATCAAGTTGATGTGTTGAATCTAATGTAAAGATTTCGATTATGAAATTTTTAAGAAAAACCATAAGAGAATAGGTTAGGGATAATTGATAAGGATAAACTGTGATTAAAGGCCATAAAATGATCATTAGGGAGAATCTCATTGATAAGCCAAGAGGAGGAACTCGTGTGAGAAGTAAAAAATTAATCAAACTTCGTATGGTCACAGCTATGGTTGACCATAGGGTGACGAGAGAGTCTACCATAGCTATTCGAGAAGTTTCCCAGAATTGTGTGGTCGCATGTTGTGGTCACATAATATGCGACCAAAGGATCAGCCACACAGTGTGTGGTCACATATATTAAGACCACAGGTTCGACCACACCTACGACCACACGATAACAGTAACTATATTTTGAGACCAGATAAGGTTTTCGACTATTGTAACTTGGTAAACTTGAATTCTAACTTAAATACATTAATTGTTTAGGTTCCCAATAGATTCAAAGTAACTTCCAAAGCTTGGGAGAGGAACAAACATCAATAAAAGGTGAGGGAACAAGACCTAAATTAATTAAATAATAACAAACTATTTTATTTTATTGTGTCTAATACCATAATTGATTTTATGCTTACTTGTTTGTAATGTGTATCTCACATGTCATCCAATATTACTATTATTTCTGTTCATGCATATTTATTTCTATCTATTTATAATATGATGATGATGATGCTAGGAATAGACATGTGATTATGTGTGTGCTTAGTGTGCTTGATGAGAGTGGAGCATCAGGGGGAGGACGTCGCATTGTGGTTCAGTCTGATCACCAGACTCTAGCTCTATCTCTACTCAAGTCTTACCCACTGACATCATCGTATCGCCATTACCTTAGCAGAACTATTATGTCGTAGGGCATCAGGGGAGATAGTCTCGAACCGTGTGGTATTTGACTTTGTCAGGGGGGGGCTTAGCTTTATCTCTATGGATGTATTGAGGGATACTAGGGTGAGGCCTTCGGTACATTAGATGGCATTAGGATTGGTTAGTTGCGAGCCCAGTTTGTAAGCTCTTTTTAGCAGGGGCTTACGTGTTGGTATGGGTAGTGTAAGACCCGTATCGAACTAACCGGTCTTACCACCTTGTACCAGGTCTATCCATCATGGTCGAGTCAAATGGACCAAGCGCGTGAAGGAAATGGTGAAACTAGGTACTAAACTGACCCAAAAATAGTCAAAATGAGGGTAGGGTCGCATACCCAGACCAGCAGGGTCGACCCCCCCTCACATAGAAGTCAGACCCCTGATTTTTCAGTGGGGGTTGGACAACTTAGGAACTGAGGGTCGACGGGATCTCTGACCCCCTCATCGACCCCCTGTTTGCTGACAGAAATCACAAATAGGAAACTTTCCAAATTTCAATGGTATTCCTTCTTAATCTCAATGTGACTTATTTTTAGAGATTCTACTACATAAATAGGACGTCCCTGAGCCTCTTTCACTCCTTTTGAAACCCTAATTGAGAGTGAGAGAAAGAGAAGAGAAGAAGAAGAGAAGGAAAGTTGGAGAAGAAGACCTACTTGAAGAATTCAGAGAAATCTCTGAATCTCAGCAAACCTAAGGTATGGGCAAGCTTTCTATTTGATAGTCTAAGACCTTAGAATAGTTCATGAAGAGAGTATGGTCTAGGAGAAACCCAAATCATACACCCATGGGAAGATTTCGATGAAATCCATGGAGAAATCATGGTAGACAAGGTAAGGAAGAAACCTAGTGTTCTAAGCCATAGAACAAGCCTAGAATGGATTGTGGAAGTAAGCCATAGGACCCAAAAGTGAAAGAATGGACTGTAGAATGAAAATCCTCGGTATTCGAGAAGTCCAGAATAGGGGTGGTCGCACCCAGGGTCGATGGAACATCCGACCCTGGCATCGACCCTACCTTGGGGGTCGATGTATACTGCTACCCTACATGCGACCCACCCTGCGACCCATGCTTAAAAACAAGCCTAATGATGCCGGAATGACTTCTAACCAAAATCTATCGACTTGTTAGGTTTTCCTATTAATATAAAAGTGATTTTAAAGCTCGAAAGAGGATCAACACTCAAGCAAAGGTGAGGGAACAAGACCTAAACTAATTGGCTAATAATAAACTATTTTTATTTCTTGAGTCCAATACCATAACTGATTCTATGCGTGTATGCTTGTATGTGCATTCAATATGTCATCCAATATTCCTGCTAATACTGTTCATGCATATTTAATTTTGTTTATTTATAACATGATGATGATGATGATGCTAGGAATAGGCATGTGAATGTATGTGTGTGGTTAGTGTACATGGTGCGGGTAGGGGATGGTATCAACCGGTACAGCCATGCCATTTTCATGGGGTGTATATTGTGCCATGGTTCTACTCAAGTCATGTCCACTGACATCGTCGTATCGCCATTACCTTAGCAGAACTATTACGTCGTAGAGTATCAGGGGAGGTGGGTCTCGGACCGTGTAGTCTTCGACTCTGTCGGGGGGCCTTAGCTCTATCTCTATGAATGTATTGAGGGATGCTGGGGTGAGGCCTTGGATACACTGTATGTCATTAGGATTGGTTAGTTGCGAGCCCAGTTTGCAAGCCCTCCCCAGCAGGGGCTTACCTGTTGGTGCGGGCAACCGGTACAGCCATGCCATTTTCATAGGGTGTATATTGTCCATGGTGGGTGCATGTGGGACGACAGTGCCATTTTCATTGGGCGGCTTCACACACTCGTGTATAGAGGTGAGGCGGCCACCGAACCTTTCTATAGCACATTGCAAACTTATAAACCAGACCACATATATGAATTGAATGCATGCATATGATTGTTGCATTATTTTGTTTGCTCACTGAGCCGTGATGTGTGCTCACCCTTTCAATGTCGAATATTTTTAGTTGATGATGCAGGTACCACGATGGAGGACTATATGAATACTTCTGTGTACGGGCACGTCGCTGCAATGAAAGCTGAAGACTTAGTGGAAACGCATGACCCCTCATGCGAGTGCAATACATGCGTTTTCGATTGGACTTTCATTTGAATTATTAAGGAAATATAATTGATATTTTATTTACTTATGTCTTAGTTGATACAACATAATTTGATACTTTATTTATGATTATCACAGTTAGATTCCTCAGTTCATTTATTATTAAGACTTCCGCTATTGTGTATTTATTCTGATTATGGTTGTGGATGTGTGTGGTTTAGTTTACATGGACACAGCCTATTAGAGATCCTAGTTGAACCATTGGTTTATTAGCGATTCATCACACCGTTCTGAATGGTGCAGAATTTGGGGTGTGACAACTTAGTATCAGAGCTCTCAGGCCCTGTCTGTTAAACCAGTATACTTCCATAAAAGTTCGTGAACTGAGATAGGATAAAATATAAAAGATGTAATAATAACACACCATAAGCATCTGTATTGTTTGAGACAAAATTAAAAGAGAATAATGCATCTATTAAATGAGAAACAAATTTATATACAACCAAAAGAAGAACAAACGTATATATACATGACTAAAGCAGAGTATAGTCCACAACCCAGACAGTTACTCTGAAGTACAAAAAGAAAGATAAAAGAAAGTACATCAAGAAGCTGGAGGTGATGGGGGAGGCGGTGCCTCGCGGTCTCTATCATAATCCTCAGCATAGACTCTAGTCAACCAAGCTATCTGAGTCTGGGTCGTCTGGAGACTAGCTGTGAGATCAGCCACCCACTGGTCAGTCATGCGCTGAGCATCCCTAAGCTCTCCCACCCGCTGATCCGACATGCGCTGAGCATCCAGAAGCTCTCCCCCGCTGATCGGACAAGCGCTGAGCATCTAGAAGCTCTCCCATCCTCAAATCAGACATGCGCTGAGCCTCTCGTATCTCATGCAATATCCCCATCATGTCATCAGAAGGTACGTACGAAGGACCAGCTGCATGTGAAGGACCAGCTGAATAAGAAGGACCAGCTCTTGTAGCATGAGTAGGTGATGGAGGAGGTATGGCATCCACATCCAGGTACAAACGATCGTCATCACCCCCATGAACTCCTGCTCCAGCGGCTGCTGCTGCTTGCTCAGCACCAGCCATCTCCACTTGAGTACGTGGACGCACCAGAGAGTTCCTCTCCTCGTCGCTGACCTGGGCATCCCACATGTCCATCTTGTAGATGGCCTCCCAATCCAAAGGTGACGAGAAGGATTTCTCCTGAATCCTCTCATCCGTCATATCAACACCCAGGCGGGTCAGTAGCATAGAGATCATGCGTCCATATGGCAGGTTGCCAGTATGACTGAACAACATAGCACTGATCATCGTCCGCATGATGATGTAAGGAAGGAAGACGGGCTGCCTAGTGTAGATACAGTACAATAAATACTAGGTCAACTGGGAGATCCTCTCGTAGTGCCCACTTTGAGGTATTAGGTTGTGCTGGATAATCTTGCAGTACACCCGAGGCTCTGGATGAAGATAGATCGCTTTCATCTCCCAACGATCCTCTCTGATGATCTGGCGGTCAATCTCCGCTCTCATCTCCAATGAAAAGAACTGGGGCTCTCCAGGAGCATAGAACACCAAGGGGCCGTCATATGAAATGCCCAACAAGTCGACTAGCTGCTGATAATTGAATGAAATCTCGACCCCCTTGACGTAGCTGGTGATCCGAAGCTCTCTATCCCTCTCTGTATCGTTGTAATCTCCCACCACCCGGAGATTATAGTAGAACTGTCTCACCAGATCCGGCCGAGTACAGGCGTCATAGGTGATCACAGGAAGCCAACCCATGTCACCAAAAGCCCTCTCCACATCGAACAATGCCAGGTTAGCCAAGTCTACCCGGCGACCTCCCTCTGCCTTCTTACGAGAATAGCGGGCATACTGTGTCTCTGCCTCGTTAGAACGGAAGCAGATTAGGTCATGAACCCTGGGTACTTTGGTATGAGCCACAGTATCTGTAAAAACAAAGAGAAACAGATATCGAGTTAGTAAGGATGAAAAACCCAAAAATTTCGGCAGTATAACGACGTAAATTGGTCAAAAGCCTCACTTTTCACCCATACACGTGGGAAGGAGGACTTATAAAGGTTTTAAACAATCCTGCAAGACTAATACAGTTGGAAATTTCATTTAACGAGATTGAATTTGAAGAAATTTCAAGAAATTCAAAATTTCGACAAATTAGGGAAAAAATGGGAAAATTCAAGTTTCTCGATAACCAACCGATGAAACTCAAATATTTTTGGGGGATTTCGTTTCTTGAGTCGCCAACAACAAAAGCCCGCAATAAAAATCGAATTTTTACGGTTGGAAAAAATTTAATTTGAAGAAAATGAGTTAAACGGGTAAAAACCTAGCTAAGAAAACCTAAAAACATGAAAATGTAGAGAAGATAACTGTTGACGAGGTGTGAACGTCGAAATAGGAAGCAAATAGCACCAAAGAGTCCGAGTTGGCACTGTAGCAACTCAGAGGGACGAGCCGAGTCAAAAAGGAGGAGGAAGAATAAGAAATGGATTCAAAATCGGGATTAAAAAACTGATATTTAGTCCGAGGGTCGGAGATTTTGACCAAGACATCCGACCCCCCCTCCGACCCCCTCATCGACCATCGGCTCTCGGTAATCTGACAGAGAACCAGGGGTCGCACCCTGGGTCGGACATCCTCTGACCCCCTCATCGACCCCCGGCTCTCCGGAAGAATCAGTGATTCCTCAGGGTCGCAGACTGAGGGTCGGACATCCATCGACCCTGCAGTGAAAATACAGTATTTTCGACAGCATGATCTGAAAAATTCAAAATTTGTATTTGTTAGTGGTTTTAAAATATGAGAATGAAGTATATAATGAATTCCTCACGTGTTCTATGATTTTCAGGCATTCCCACTATCGGATCATATAATGGCTGGACGCAGAGTGACCAGACGAAGCCGTAACTCTATCCCACCACCACCACCTGTGGGGGAAGACAGCCAGACACACCCGAAAACACAGGGGAATACGAACACGGCACCGTCCGTAATTAATGGGCGATAAATCCTACAAATCTGCCAGCTCCACCTACAGACCTGGCTACAGTCGTAATGAACTTGGCCCAACAGCTGCAGCAAATGCAACAGGCACAAGCTACTATGCAAGCTGCCATAGACATGACTTTTCCAGCTGCACAGACACCACCAATGCCAGCAGGACAGGCAAGCACGGTACCAGGGGGAAGTAACACAGTACTCCACGCACCTCAGACTCCCAGCATGCAGGCTCAAGTGCAGAATCCTGAGGTAGCTCAAGGTGGATATCAACACCAACCACCTATGTATGGGGCGTATGTCCCGCAACAACTAGACCACTCCAGACTGGTGGAGCGTTTCCTGAAAATGAAGCCCAAAGAATTTAATGGCAAGCCAACAGATCCTTTATGGCCGGCACACTGGGTTGACGAAATGGAAAGAAATTTTATGATGATGACAGTAAATGAAGAAGAAAAAGTGTTGTGTGCCACCTTTATGCTGAAAGGAGATGCACACCATTGGTGGAGGTCTACTAGGACATATTTATTAACAAAGCACGTCCAACTGACTTGGGATATTTATAAGGAGGCATTCTTTGAAAAGTACTTTCCTAGGAGTTTCAGAGATTCCATGGAGAAGGAGTTCCTGAGTCTATATCAGGGACAGATGACTGTCGATGTATACCAACAGCGTTATGAAGAGCTGTTTTTCTTCGCACCAGTCAGTATGCAGGTAGAAGACACCAAGACCCGAAGGTTCGTCATGGGACTTAGGGGAAGTATCCGTGAGCATGTTCTGGGACTTGAAAAGAAAATCTATAATGAAGCGGCACAAATTGCTCGAGTGATAGAGTCGAGTCAGAAAGAGAGCTACTTTGCTCAAAATAAGGGAATCAAAAGGCCTAATGGGAATTCTTACAACGGAGGGAACACCAAGATATTCAAACCCTTCCGTACTCAAGGCTTTAATGCTGCAGCCAAGACTACCCCCGCAGCTCCACAGTAACAAAAGCAAGTCATTGAAGGAGTAAGATGTTTTAACTGCAATCAAGTGGGGCATATGGCAAGGGAGTGTACTAAGCCCAAGAAGCAACTACAACAAGGCAGAGTTTACGCGGTTACATCCGAGGATGCTGGCCGCATCGCCTGATGTGGTCACAGGTATGACCTAAATCTTATCATTTTGTGTTACATTATGTGAGCATGTAGACTAAATCAAAACAAATCACAGGTATCGTGCCTATTAATGGCATTCCCGCTAGAGTACTCTTTGATTCAGGAGCTACTCATTCTTTTATATCTGTGTCATTTGGAAAGAAGCTAAATCTACCCTTCAAATCCTTAGACTATAAACTGCTTGTATGATCGCCTATGGGATTAGAAGTGGAGTTAGAAAAAGGTTATGGACCATGTCCAGTTCTTATTGATGAAAAGACTTTGGATGCAACCTTGATCCAACTTGAAATGGCAGACTTTGACGTCATCTTGGGAATGAACTGGTTAGCTCGGCATTCTGCAAACCTATTGTGTGCCGAAAAGAAGCTGACATTTAAAGACAAAGTAGGAGCAGAGTTCAATTTTTTGGGAACCAAACTTCCCCGTAAATGAAAGCTCATACTCTCTGCATTAAAGGCTAGGAAGTGCCTTGAGAAAGGAGCAGTTGGGTATTTAGTATATGTGGTCGATCTTACCAAAGAAGCACCACGAATGGAGGATATTGATGTCGTGCGTGACTATCCAGATGTATTTCCTGAAGAACTACCAGGATTACTACCCGATCGTGCTACAGAGTTTGTTATAGATCTGATACCTGGATCCGCACCATTATCTAAAGCACCATATCGAATGGCTCCTACTGAATTGAGGGAACTAAAAGTACAACTATAAGAACTGCTGGACAAGGGTTACATCTGACCTAGCATATCACCATGGGGAGCGCCAGTATTATTCATGAAGAAGAAGGACGGTAGCGTTCGATTGTGTATAGACTACCGAGAATTGAATAAACTGACAATCAAGAATCGATATCCATTGCCTCGAATCGATGACTTGTTCGATCAGTTGCAAGGTGCCAAAGTGTTCTCCAAGATCGATCTTCGGTCAGGCTACCATCAGTTGAAGATTAAGGATGGTGATATCCCCAAGACAGCATTCAGGACCAGATATAGACATTATGAATTTTTGGTCATGTCTTTCGGATTGACGAACGCACCAGCAACCTTTATGGAACTTATGAATCGGGTATTCCACGATATGTTGGATACGTCAATTATTGAATTCATCGATGATATATTGGTCTACTCCAAAGACGAGGAAACTCATATTAAGAATCTAAACGCCGCTCTACAGCGATTACGGAAGGAGAAGCTCTACGCCAAATTTTTAAAGTGTGAGTTTTGGCTAAATGAAGTCTCATTTCTAGGCCATGTTGTATCCGCTGAAGGAATTAAAGTGGATCCTAGCAAGATCGAGGCTATTGTAAAGTGGGAAGCACCGAAGAACATTGCAAAAATTAGAAGTTTCTTAGGTCTAGCTGGGTATTATCAACGATTTGTGAAAGACTATTACCAAATTATCGTACCTCTTACCAGTTTGACTAAGAAGGGCAAAAAGTTTGTGCGGACTGATAAATGCGAGAAGAGTTTCCAAACATTGAAGGCTAGATTGATATGAGCTCCAATCTTGACCATTCTGATTCCAGGACAGTCATTTATTTTGTACACTGATGCGTCAGGACTGGGATTAGGATGTGTACTTATGCAAGGAGAATAAGTAATCGCTTATGCCTCAAGACAATTGAAGACACATGAGAAGAACTATCCCACTCATGATTTGGAATTAGCAACAGTAGTACATGCTGTCAAAATATGGAGACATTACTTTTACGGAGAGAAATTTCAGATTAAATCAGATCATAAAAGTTTTACTTACCTCTTTAATCAGAAGGAGTCGAATATGAGACAAAGAAGATGGCTGAAACTATTGAAAGACTATGATTGTGATATCCAGTATCATCCGGAAAAAGCTAATGTGGTTGCGAACGCACTGAGTAGAAAGGCAATGATGAAATCTCCAGAAGAGGTTAGCACCACTGCTGCACTGTGTACTACTAGAAGAGTGTTCAATTACGATAACAAACAGTTTGTGATAGATGTACCGGGTGAATCAACCAACCAAAGGTTTATCCATCGGTTTGCAAATATGTTTGCCACCTTGAAGATTGTACCCGATATACTTGATGAAGTGAAAACAGCGATTAAATCAGACCCTTATCTAAGAACTGTACAAGAAGACATCGAAAAAGGTAGGACTACTCCTGAGTTCTCCTTAGATGATGAAAGGGTACTGAAGTACAAAGGAAGGATATGTGTACCTGAAACAGAAAGTTTAGACATTAGACACCAACTAATGAAGGAAGCTCATACCATCGCCTATTCGGTACACCCTGGAAGTACAAAGATGTATCATGACCTAAAGAAATTATATTGGTAGAGGGGAATGAAAGCAAATATAGCCAAGTTTGTGTCTAAATGCCTAAATTGTTAAAAGGTGAAAGCTGAATGACAAAGACCAGCCAGGATCGTTACAGTTTGTTACAGAACCAAAGATGGAAATGAGACTGCATCACTATGGACTTCGTCACAGGGTTACCATTGACTCCCCGAGCAGTTGATGCAGTTTGGGTGATTGTAGACCGACTGACAAAAATGGCTCGATTTATAGCCATACGACCTCAGTATACACTGGAAAGGTTAGCGAAATTGTATGTTGATAATATTGTCAGACTACACGGTGTACCTGAAAGCATTGTGTCCGACAGAGATCCATGATTTTCTTCAAAGTTTTGGAAAGGATTGCAGAGAGCTATGGATACAACATTGAAGTTCAGCACTGCATTCCATCCTCAGACAGACGGACAGTCGGAGTGCACCATTCAGATTCTAGAAGACATGCTCCGAGCTTGTGTAATTGATTTTAAAGGATCATGGGATGAAAAGTTACCACTGATTGAGTTCGCTTATAACAATAGCTATCTGACTACTATACAAATGTCACCCTATGAGGCACTGTATGGCAGGAAGTGTCGAACTCCTTTGTTTTCGAATGAAGTTGGAGAACGTAGTATTGTTGGACAAGAATTTATTGATGAGACTTGTCGGATAGTCGACATTATCAAGGAAAGAGTAAGAACGGCTCAGAATCGTCAGAAGCAATATGCAGACACTAGACACCGAGACCTTGAATTCACCGTTGGTGGTAATATATTCCTCAAAGGGTCACCTATGCGAGGTTTGAAACGATTCGGACAGAAAGGGAAATTAAGTCCGAGATATGTCGGACCATATGCGATTCTAGCTAAGCGTGAAAAAATGGTTTACCAGTTAGCACTACCACCATCTATATCAAGTGTGCATGATGTATTTCATATGTTCTTATTGAAGAAGTATGTCAGAGACCCAACGCACGTATTGACAGTAGATCTACCTGATTTGACTGAGGATTTGACGTTTAAAGTAGCACCAACTGAAATCACCAGCTGAAAGGTGCAACGACTACGCAATCGTGACATTTATTATGTTAGGTCACTTGGAGAAGCAGTGATATAGAAGAAATCACATGGGAAGAAGAGAATGCTATGCGAAAGCAATACCCTCATCTATTCGACTCGGAAGGTATGAATAATTTCGATGATGAAATTTTTATAAGTAGGGGGAGTTGTAAGACCCGTATCGAACTAACCAGTCTTACCACCTTGTACCAGGTCTATCCATCATGGTCGAGCCAAATGGACCAAGTGCGTGAAGGAAATGGTGAAACCTAAACTGACCCAAAAATAGTCAAAATGAGGGTAGGGTCGCATACCCAAACCAGCAGGGTCGATCCCCCCTCACATAGAAGTCAGACCCCTGATTTTTCAGTGGGGGTCGGACAACTTAGGAACTGAGGGTCGACGGGATCTCCGACCCCCTCATCGAGCCCCTGTTTGTCGACAGAAACCGTAAATAGGAAACTTTCCAAATTTTAATGGGATTCCTTCCTAATCTCAATGGAACTTATTTTTGGAGATTCTACTCCATAAATAGAACGTCCCTCAGTCTCTTTTACTCCTTTTGAAACCCTAATTGAGAGTGAGAGAAAGAGAAGAGAAGAAGAAGAGAAGGAAAGTTGGAGAAGAAGACCTACTTGAAGAATTCAGAGAAATCTCTGAATCTCAGCAAACCTAAGGTATGGGCAAGCTTTCTATTTGATAGTCTAAGACCTTAGAATAGTTCATGAAGAGAGTATGGTCTAGGAGAAACCCAAATCATACACCCATGGGAAGATTTCGATGAAATCCATGGAGAAATCATGGTAGACAAGGTAAGGAAGAAACCTAGTGTTCTAAGCCATAGAACAAGCCTAGAATGGATTGTGGAAGTAAGCCATAGGACCCAAAAGTGAAAGAATGGACTGTAGAATGAAAATGCCTAGTATTCGAGAAGTCCAGAATAGGGGTGGTCGCACCCAGGGTCGATGGAATATCCGACCCTGGCATCGACCCTACCCTGGGGGTCGATATATACTGCTACCCTACCTACGACCCACCCTGCGATCCGTGCTTAAAAACAAGCCTAATGATGCCGGAATGACTTCTAACCAAAATCTATCGACTTGTTAGGTTTTCCTATTGTTATAAAAGTGGTTTTAAAGCTCGAAAGAGGATCAACACTCAAGCAAAGGTGAGGGAATAAGACCTAAACTAATTATAATAAACTATTTTTATTTCTTGAGTCCAATACCATGACTGATTCTATGCATGTATGCTTGTATGTGCATTCAATATGTCATCCAATATTCCTGCTGTTACTGTTCATGCATATTTAATTCTGTTTATTTATAACATGATGATGGTGATGATGATGCTAGGAATAGGCATGTGAATGTATGTGTGTGGTTAGTGTACATGGTGCGGGTAGGGGATGGTATCAACTGGTACAGCCATGCCGTTTTCATGGGGTGTATATTGTGCCATGGTTCTACTCAAGTCATATCCACTGACATCGTCGTATTGCCATTACCTTAGCAGAACTATTACATCATAGAGTATCAGGAGAGGTGGTCTCGGACCGTGTAGTCTTCGACTTTGCCGGGGGGACTTAGCTCTATCTCTATGGATGTATTGAGGGATGCTGGGGTGAGACCTTGGATATACTGTTTGACATTAGGATTGGTTAGTTGCGAGTCCAGTTTGCAAGCCCTCCCCAGCAGGGGCTTACGTGTTGGTGCGGGCAACCGGTACAGCCATGCCGTTTTCATGGGGTGTATATTGTCCATGGTGGGTGCATGTGGGACGATAGTGCCATTTTCATTGGGCGGCTTCACACACTCGTGTATAGAGGTGAGGCGGCCACCGAACCTTTCTATAGCACATTGCAAACTTATAAACTAGACCACAGATATGAATTGAATGCATGTATATGATTGTTGCATTATTTTGTTTGCTCACTGAGCCGTGATGTGTGCTCACCCTTTCGACGTCGAATATTTTTAGTTGATGATGCAGGTACAACGATGGAGGACTATATGAATACTTCTGTGTACGGGCACGTCGCTGCAATGAAAGCTGAAGACTTAGTGGAAACGCATGACCCCTCATGCGAGTGCAACACATGCGTTTTCGATTGGATTTTCATTTGAATTATTAAGGAAATATAATTGATATTTTATTTACTTATGTCTCAGTTGATACAACATAATTTGATACTTTATTTATGATTATCACAGTTAGATTCCTCAGTTCATTTATTATTAAGACTTCCGCTATTGTGTATTTATTCTGATTATGGTTGTGAATATGTGTGGTTTAGTTTACATGGACACAGCCTATTAGAGATCCTGGTTGAACCGTTGATTTATTAGCAGTTCATCACACCGTTCTAAATGATGCAGAATTTGGGGTGTGACAGGTAGGGCATCAGGGGAAGTGTTGGCGGTGTGTGATCCAAACACTTTAGCTCTGT
This sequence comes from Protea cynaroides, assembly GCA_028583415.1. NCBI lineage: Eukaryota > Viridiplantae > Streptophyta > Magnoliopsida > Proteales > Proteaceae > Protea > Protea cynaroides. Next base: position 20,937,170 of record CM053266.1, read on the forward strand.
CTCTATTCCATGGTGAGTGTTTATAGGATGAAAATGATGTTTGATCCATTAAACGGATTCACCCACTTGTGTATAGAGGTGCGGTGGCTGCCAATCCTTTCTATAACACATTGCAAACTTAAAACCAGACCAAAGATATGAATTGAATGCATGCATATGTTTGTTGTATTGTTTTGTTCACTCACTGAGCTCATGTTGGAGAATTGACCATCGCGCGCATAATTCTTTTTAGTTTCTGATGTTGTAGGTGTTATTGTCGAAGATTATGTCGATGAGCCAATGTATGGACATGTAGTGGCTTTGGATGTATAAGTTGTGGAGGACGAGCAAGACTCATCAAGCGAGTGTTTCAACTATGTTTACACTTAGTGGTTAACTTTCGTATTTTGGTACTTATAATAGGTATTAATTATGTTTTGGTTATTTTAAGATAACTTGTTAAATATTTATTTATCATGTTAGACCTCAATTCATTATCAATAAGACTTCTGCTATTTATTTATTTACACTGATTATTATTGTGGAATGTGTTTGGTTTAACCGGGTGGGCACGGCCTATACAAGATCCTGGTTTGAACCGTTGGTTCTCATGACGGTTCATTACACCATTGGTTAATCCAAAATTAGGATGTGAAAACTTGGTATCAGAGCTCTCAGGTCCTGTCCATCAAACCTGAATACTTCCACAAGGGTCCATGAACTGAGTTAGGATAAATTAAAAGTTCTAATACAAACATACCATAAGCACCTATGCTGGTTGAAACATAACTTAAACAAGACAATAATGTACATATAAAAGGTAGAACCATATGTATATATAGATAGAAGAAAAAGAAAATCCAAATGTATCCTAATAAATAAATAACATAGAGTACAGTCAGCCAGTTGGACAGTTGCCTGAGTATACAAAGGATATAATACAATAACAAGAAGGAAGCATCTATAAAACAGAAAATTAGAATATCGAGTTGGTACTCATGAGATGTGAAATTTGATGTATGACAGAGGAAGAAAGAAAATGGCTAGTAACACCTAAATCCCTACAGAGGTAAAGCAAAAGGTCTCAGGCTGAATCCAACAGAAATAGGAGAACCATGGCCATATACCAAAAATAAGAGTAACTATAAAAGAAGATAAAGTTATAATCCTGGGTAACGTAAAGGCTCAGAGTAAGATCCATAACACGCTGATCTGTCACCGCTGAGCATTAAGAAGAGGTCAAAACCCGATCCCACCATTATCTCGATAATGAGTAATGAGAACCCATCTGAGTAGATGTCAAATAATGAGAATCAGACCTGAGCAAGTCAAAGGGGTGGATAACTAGGCCACTCCAGCCAATCTACCTGGACTACCAAGCACCTTGACCAAGGTTGTAATGAACTTGGTCTGGCAAAATGTAAAAGCAACAATAGATGATATCAACTATGCAAATTGCCATGGGAATCACTACCCAAGATGCCAATGCTACACCAACACCTCTAGGTCAAACCAAGTACAGTACTAGATGGTAGCAACACTATATCTCCAACACTTGTTAGCCATAATACAGTGTCTACCATACAGCAGGTCACAGTAATGCACACCTCAGTGTAGAATCCTAGTACACAACAAGCAGTGTATCAAGGTGATTACCCTTATCAGCCATCGATATATGGGATAGCTACATCATGATAGAATGATCCAACAAGGGTTGAGGAATATTTTTTGAAGATGAAGCCTTAGATGTTTTCAACAAGGGATCGAATCTATTGTGGCCATATATCTAGATAGGTGTGTTTAGGATGCGGTGCATCATTGACTTACCCTTATGATTATAGAGAATGCACATACCTGATTCTAAATTATTGTGTCTTGACAGGATACCTTCTCGATTCAACCTGTCAATTGGAGTTATAGATATTATTTTGTGAGAAAATAGTCCTAAATATATCAACCTAAGCTATTCTCATGATCAATAACATGAATAGAGATGTGAACAAAATGAACAGTTAAAGGTTAATCATTTTGAATGTACATCTTTTTGATTTTATACCTGATTTATTGATGTATCAAAATTTTCTCCAGATTTACTATTGTAGTGCCTTGACCAATGGCATTATATACTCGAAAGAACCTATAACCATGAGGCTAAGAGCTGTAGAATCTCTATTTCCATGTATTCAGACCACCTTGCAACCTAATGGTCCTTGGTTGTTGGTTCGATTACCACAGATTTACTCCTGATCCTTTAAACCTAAGTTCACTAGATAAAACAAGTGTTCATCATCATACTAAATTTGAAAGAAAGAAATGAATTTCTTTTGGATAAATATTCTGATTCTTACAATTCCTAACTCCATTGATAAAGATACTTAGTTAATAAGAAAATTATTGGAGGGAAGACGATTGGATTCAGATAAATCTTTATAGCCAAGAAACCTCAGATGAAGTAATGGAGAATCTATTCTGAGATTGCTAGATGGACGGATTTGAGTCATGGTCCTTAAAAGGGAGCATGAGCAAAAAGTAAAAACTATCAAGAGCAGCTAGTAAATAGTAGATAGTGCTCAAACAGAGTTAAAGATGGCTATATCGGTATAAATTTTTGACAAGATAAAAGATTTCTAAAAGCATATCTAAAAGTCGATATAAGAATAAAGTAAAAAATCATGGCAATGATAGTACTTAGATTAGTACAATTACTATTGAGTTATTTTGAATGATGAATAAGAGGATTGAGTAAAAGCCAAGAGAGTTTGGTGGGTTTGATAGGATTATAAGCATATACCCTAATGCTTATAAGTAGACATGTTGGATATGTAGAAAGTAACCAATCAAAAGAAAGATGCTTTATGGGATATATAAATGAGAGATCAGGGTAGAACATCAATGATAAAAAATAAAAATAAAAATGTAAGCTAATGAGTGCAACATGAGATTTTTGGTGACAGACCATAAGAGATAAAAGGAGGTTAGACATGCCATTAAAATCTTTATACCAGATTTTATTAGTTCAAGCCCTTCTAGACTAGATGTTATATTAGATGAGTGTTATAAATAATGTCCAAATTGTATAGATAAACGGAATTTAGACGCAACCTAATTAAACTTGAGGTGACAGACTTTATCGTTATCTTGGGGATAGACTGGTTGTCTCAACACTCTACAAAGCTGTTATGTGCATAGAAGAGGTTGTCATTCAAAAGTAAAGATGGCACAGAATTTAATTTTATTGAAAGCACATTAGCGAAAGTTTATCCTCTCTGCACTAAAGGCGATGAGATGCCTTGAAAAGAAAGGAGTTAGATATCTGGTACTTGTGGTGGACATTACCAGAGAAGCACCACATATGAAAGATATAGAAGTAGTGTGTAAATTTCCTGATGTGTTTTCAGGAGACTTACTTGGGTTGCTACCTGATCTTACGATCGAGTTTGTTATCAACTTGTTACTAGGGACGACACCTATGTCTAAGGCACCCTATAAAATAGCTCCTATAGAGTTGAAGGAACTAAAGACCCAACTACAAGAATTATTAGACAAAAATTCTAATCAGCCAAGTATTTCATCATAGGGAGCACCAGTGTGGTTCGTGAGGAAGGACGATAGTGTTCGACTGTGTCTAGACTATCGAGAATTGAACAAGCTCATGATCAAGAATCGATATCCACTACCTCAGATCGATGACTTGTTTAATCAGCTGCAAGGTGCAAAGGTGTTTCCTAAGACCGACTTGGGATGGAGTATCATCAATTGAAGATTAAAGATAGTAACAATCTGAAGATGACTTTCAGAACCAAGTACAATCATTATGAGTCCCTGGTCATGTCTTTTGGTTTGACCAATGCACCCGCATATTTTATGGAGCTTATGAACCAGGTATTCCATAATGTATTGGACATTTCTGTTATAGCTTTTATCGATGATATTTTTGTTTATTCCAAAAATAAAATGACTCACACAACGGAACTTAAAGCAGTCTTACAACGACTGAGAAGGGAGAAGCTTTATGTCAAATTCAAGAAGTGTGAGTTTTGGTTGAACAAGGTGACTTTCTTGGGTCACGTAGTATCATCAGAAGGATTAAAATAGACCCCAGTAAAATAATTGTAAGGTGAGAGGCTCCTAAGAACATTGCAGAGATTAGAAGTTTCTTAGGTTTAACTAGATATTATCGATGGTTCATGGAAGACTACTCTAGAATCACCATACCTCTCCCTAGTTTGACAAAAAAAGGAGAAACGTTTGTTTGGACCGACAAGTGTAAAGAGAGTTTCCAAACACTGAAGGCAAGGTTGATATCAGCTCCCATCTTAATCGCTCTGACATTAGGGGAACCTTTTACCCTGTACATCTATGCTTCCGGATTGGGTCTAGGATGCGAGTTAATGCAAGGAGAACAAGTGATTGTCTATGCTTCAAGAAAATTGAAGAAGCATGAGAAGAGTTGCCTTACTTTTACTTGGAGTTAGCGGTAGTGAATCATGTAATTGAGACTTTGAGACATTATCTATACGGAGAAGAATTTTAGATTAAATCAAATCACAAGAGTTTTGTTTATCTCCTCACCCAGAAAGAGTTGAACATGAGGCTAATGAGATGGTTGGAACTCCTGAAGGATTAAAACTATGATATTCAGTATCATCCGAGCAAGGCTAATGTGGTAGTTGAGGCTTTGGGCAAAAAGGGGAAATAATAAAGCTAGAAGGAGGACCTTGTACAAATGCCGCCTTGTGTTCCACAGCAATAGAAGATTTAGAAGAAGAGCAACATATAATAGAAATGCATGATGATCCAATTGAGCAAGAACTTATGGAGCAATAGTTCCTCCCCTGCATTGGTAGCGTTAAATATCATCTTTGATTTGATGGGTGAAGTAAAGGCAACAATTCTGAAGATCTGTATCTAAGAGTGGTGCAAGAAGATTTAGAGAAAGGAAAACCTAACCCTGAATTATTTTGGATGCGGAGAAGGTCCTGAGATATAGAGGATGATTATGCATACCTAAAAGTGAAAACTTGAATCTTAGATACAAAATAATGCAAGAAGCCCCTTCCATTCCATTTTGGGTACATTCTGAAAGTACAAAAATGTATCAAAACATGAAGAGATTATTTTGGTAAAAGGGAATAGAAGTAGTTGTGGCTAGATATGTGTTCCAGTGTCTAAACAGTCGTGGCTAGATATGTCAAAGTTGAAAGACAAAGACTAGTAGGCTTACTATAATCATTATCGGAGCCAGTTTAGAAGTGGAACTATAATACAATGGACTATGTCACCGGTTTACCATTGACACCTAGATCTATTGAACCAATTTGGGTGATTATTGATCGCCTTATAGAGACAACTCGTTTCATTACTATACGACCTCAATGTGCTTTGGAGCGGCTAGCTAAGTTATATGTGGATAATAATGTCCGATTGAATGGTATACTTGAGAGCATAGTGTCAGATAGAGGCTCACGCTTTATCTCAAAGTTTTGGGAGGGACTAGAAAAAATGAGGGAAACCAAGTTGAAGTTTAGTACAGTATTTTACCCTCAAACTGACGGACAATTGAAGTGAACTATATAAATCTTAGGAAGTATTCTCCGAGCCTATGAAATTTTTTTTTTCAAAAGAGCTTGAGATGAAAAGTTATCGTTGATCAACGTTGCTACCACGCTACCATATAGATGTTATTTAAGAAGCATTGTATGGTTGAAAATGACGAGCTCCTCTGTTTTGGAATAAAGTTAGTAAATAAAGAATTGTAAGACCTGAGTCTGTTGAAGAAACCTATCGAGTGGCAGACAAGATCAAAGAAAGGGCCAAGACAGCTCAAAGTTGTCAGAAGAGACACCAAGACCTCGAGTTCATCATGAGTGATAAAACATTCTTGAAGATGTCACTTACATGTGGTTTGAAATGGTTCAACAAGAAGGGAAAGTTATGTCCTATATATGTTTTGGACCTTATAAAATTTTGGAGAGAGGTAAAAAAGTTGTATATCAACTGGCATTATCGCCGTCTATCTCTAATGTGCACGACGTATTTATCATGTTTTTGTTAAAGAAAGTACATTAGAGATCCATCACGGGTATTGACCGCTGATCCACCAGATTTGATAGAAGGCTTAACTTTTAAAGTGGTACCAGCCTAGATCACCAGTAGGAATGTACAAAATCTTTGGAACCAGGATATTTATTATGTGAAAGTAACCTAGCGAAGCCAAGGCGTGGAAGAGATAACACAAAAAGAGGAAATTAAAATGTAAAAACAGTAATCTCACCTATTCGACTCCAAAGTACATTCAAAATTTCGAGGATGAAATTTCTTTTAAGGATGGGGAAGTTGTAAGATCCGTACATGTAAATTTCGAGGATGAAATTTCTTTTAAGGGTAGTGGAGTTGTAAGACCCGTACGCCACGAACCTAGTCTAACCTTACTTTTACGTGTCATGATCGGTCTTTCCATCATAATCGGCTCAAGTGAACCAATTGTATGAAGAAATCAGAAGATAAGGTAAGCAACAAGTCAAATTTAGTTGGTGTGGTTGACTGTTTAAGTTTGTGTGGAAGTAACCAGTCAAAAATTAAAAACCAATAAATTTTGACTATGTTTGAGGGGTGTGGTGGACCACATAAGACCACACAACATGTAGTCGCATATTTAGGATGTGTGGTCGACGAATTCTACGATCACAAGTGCAACCATACGATGTTGAACTGACTCCGTGTTTAGGAAACTTTTCTAATTTAAGGAGATCTCTTTCCTAATTCAAAGAGGACTCTATATGGAGATTTTTCCTTTATATAAGAGACGTTACTTAAGCTCTCTTACTCTTTTAGAACCCAAATTGAAACTCTAAACCAAAGAGAAAAAGAGATAGAGGAAAAGAAGGAGAAGAAGCTTGGAGAAGGGTTTTGTAGAGAAGAGTTCTATCTCTCTACAGTATGCTTAAGGTATGGACTTGACTCTATAGGGTAGATCAAATAGTATAGGTTCCTTTTCATCAAGTTGATGTGTTGAATCTAATGTAAAGATTTCGATTATGGAATTTTTAAGGAAAACCATAAGAGAATAGGTTAGGGATAATTGATAAGGATAAACTGTGATTAAAGACCATAAAATGATCATTAGGGAGAATCTCATTGATAAGCCAAGAGGAGGAACTCGTGTGAGAAGTAAAAATTAATCAAACTTCCTATGGTCACAGCTATGGTCAACCATAGGGTGACCAGAGAGTTTACCACAGCTATTCGAGAAGTTTCCCAGAATCGTGTGGTCGCATGTTGTGGTCACATAATATGCGACCAAAGGGATCAACCACACAGTGTGTGGTCACATATATTGAGACCACAGGTTCGACCACACCTGCGACCACACGATAACAGTAAGTATATTTTGAGACCAGACAAGGTTTTCGACTATTGTAACTTGGTAAACTTGAATCCTAACTTAAATACATTAATTGTTTAGGTTCCCAATAGATTCAAAATGACTTCCAAAGCTTGGGAGAGGAACAAACATCAATCAAAGGGGAGAAAACAAGACCTAAACTAATTGGATAATAATAAACTATTTTATTTTATTGTATCCAATACCATGATTAATTCTATGCTTGCTTATGCATCTCACATGTCATCTAATATTACTGCTATTTCTATTCATGCATATTTATTTCTGTCTATTTATAACATGATGATGATGATGCTAGGAATAGGCATGTGATTGTGTATGTGGTTAGTGTGCTGGATGCGAGTAGAGCATAAAGGAGAGGACGTGGCATTGTGGTTTAGCTTGGTCACCAGACTCTAGCTCTATCTCTTCTCAAGTCTTGCCCACTGACATCGTCGTATCGCTATTACCTTAGCAGAAATATTATGTCGTAGGATATCAGGGGAGGTGGTCTCGGACCGTGTGGTCTTTGACTCTACCTGGGGGCCTTAGCTTTATCTTTATGAACGTACTGAGGGATGCTGGGGTAAGGCCTTGGGTACATTGGATGGCATTAGGATTGGTTAGTTGCAAGCCTAGTTTGCAAGCCCTCGCCAGTAGGGGCTTACGTGTTGGTATGGGTAGGGCATCAGGGGAAGTATTGGCGACGTGATTTGGACACTTTAGCTCTGTCTCTATTCCATGTTAGGTGCTTGTGGGATGACAATGGTGTTTCATCCATTGGACAGATTCACTCACTTGTGTATAGAGGTGCGGTGGCTGCCAATCCTTTCTATAGCACATTACAAACTTAAAACCAGACCAAAGATATGAATTGAATGCATGCATATATTTTTTGTATTATTTTGTTCACTCACTGAGCTCATGTTGGAGAATTGACCCTCGCGCACATAATTCTTTTTAGTGTCTGATGTTGCAGGTGTTATTGTTGAAGATTATGTCGATGAGCCAATGTATGGACAAGTGGTGGCTTTGGATGTACAAGCTGTGGAGGACGAGGAAGACTCATCAAGCGAGTGTTTCAACTATGTTTATACTTAGTGGTTAATTTTTGTATTTTGATACTTGCAATAGGTATTAATTATGTTTTGATTACTTGGAGATAACTTGTCAAATATTTATTTATCATGTTAGACCTTAGTTCATTATCAATAAGACTTCTGCTATTTATTTATTTACTCTGATTATTATTATGGAATGTGTTTGGTTTAACCAAGTGTGTACAGCCTGTACGAGATCCTAGCTTGAACTATCAGTTCTCATGACAATTTATCACACCACTGGTTAATCCAAAATTGGGGTGTGACAGTAACAGTTGCAGCCAAAGGAGTGGCAGTAGTACCAGGAGTAGTACCAACAACCATAGTAGTCGTCAGGAGAACTAGTTAAAGAAAAAGGGGTCGTGACAGCTCTGACAGGGGGTGTGTGAGCCTGCTAAGTCATTTTCTAGGGAGGTGGAGGCACCTTAGGAGGGATCTTGCAGAGGACATCCTGAGCTATATCCTAAAGCAATCTTTCATCTCTTACGGTAAATGATGGGTAGTGTGTCTTCATCATCAGCTTCTGGAAAAAGTAAAGGGTCAATTGGGTAGACGAAAAGCCAAAGAAAATGAAAAGAAAAGGGGTTGAGAAGACATACCATTGTTAGGAATCTCAATAGGGACGATTTCTTTCTCTTTGCCCTTGCTCAGGGAAGAATCGATCAAAATTGGCACAAAGGGTGCCGCCACAACTGGAAGAGAAGTCGTGGCAGGGGGTTAATGCGAAGCCACAGGAGTGGAGGTCAAAAAAGCTACCTGCCCTCTAATTTATGGGACACAAAGTTGGGAATTTCGACTGTGGATGAAACAAGATCCTCGAACTAATCTTCCCCAAGCAAATTCTCCCACAGAGAGTCGTCAATACCGTCCACTGCAAGATTATCAAATTAAATAAGAGATTGTATAAGAAGTACAAATGAGGCAAAAGTTGATGAACAGTAAAATACTCACCCAGGCTATATTTGTACAAGAAGATGTTGTTGCTCAGGCTCTTGAACCTAACCTTTCTTCTCTTCTCTAAGTTCTGGAGGACCTCTTTCTCTAAAGGAGTCAACTGGGGAGGAGTATTTACAGCCATAGGCTCTATGAAATTCCACTGATTACCGATGGGGAGTGAAGACTTACCCTCCAAGGTATGCCCTCTTTTCATAGACGTAAAGAAGAAACTGTAAGACCCGCACTCTGTTAACCCAATCTAATCGTGTCATGCCATGTCTTCCCATCATAATCGGCTCAACAGAACTAACCGGGTAAAGGAACCACAAAACCAAGTAAGGAAAATAGTCTTTCATAGGTTGTCCAGTCCAATAAATAGATTTGTCTGATCTGTGGATTGGGCGATCAGACAGTCGATAGGTTAAACCTAGAAATTGACTTTGAGTTTAGGAAAGTTTTCTTGTTTGAGTAGGATTCCTTCCTAATTGGAATCACACTCTCTATGGAAGGTTACCCTCTATATAAGTGACATTTCTCTACTTATTCCCACTCTTTTGATCATTCTCAAACCTTAGAATTGAGAGGAAGAGTAGAGAAGAAGGCTTGGAGAAGAAGAAAGCTTGGGAAAAGGAGAAGAAGCTCTGTAGCAAGGAGTTGTCGTCGGTTTCCAACCCACCACATTGAGGAACCAATGATAAGTCCCTTTTGTCTCTGTAGAAGTTTAGTGTTGTTTGGAATTTTGGGTTGCAATTACAAGGTTGGTAGATTGGATCCAACACCATGATTTCGATCCCAAGATCTTCTATAGAAGCCTAAAGTAAATTGTAGTTGTTAGGGTTATATGGAATGATTTTAAATTAGTTAGTGACAACCATATAATGATTTTTGGATGAATCCCATTGATAGAGCCGAAGAAATGACTCTAAAAGAAGACAGGCTGAAGGACAACCTGGAGTACAACTCTTGGGTTGTCCAATCCTGTGACCAGTCTACTAGATGCCAGACCGGACAAGCGACCGGTCTCTCGGGAAGTATGACAAGGTTTGTCAGAATGGCTGATCGGTCAGCTAATGTAAGACCGATCAAACAATCGAACAATGTCCGGAAGGCATAAATACCATACCAGACAGTGAGTATGAATATTGTAACTTGACAATATGAAGTTCTAATTAAAGTCTATTAATTCTTTAGGTTTTCCACTAATCCAAGATAGTTCCTAAGGCTTGGGAAGCGACGAACATCAATCACAGATGAGGGATAAGACCTAAACTAATTAATTAATAACAAGCTACCCTTTACGTTTCTGTTAACTGTAAGATGTCATGATCTGTATGTTTATTTGTGCATCTCACATGTCATCCAATAATTACTATATATCTTGCTCATTCATATTTTATTTAAAATTCTTTTATGATAATGATGATAAGGATAGACATGTATATGTGTATGGTCGATGTGTTGGATCGGAAGAGATTGTAGCATCAAATCATTCACTACACTGACATCGTCATATTGCTGTTACCTTAGCGGATTTAGTACATCGCAAGGTATCAGGGGGTAATTGTTGTGTGTGACTGTAGCTCTATCAGTAGACCTAACTCTATCTCTGTAGGCGTATAAAGGATGCTAGGGTAAGGCCTTGGATATATTTTGATGACATCTAGGATTGGTTAGTCACGAACCTAGTTTGCAAGCCCTCACTAGTAGGGACAAGGGGGTGCTGGCAGTGCTGGCTGTATGTAATCCGTTAGGCTCTAGCTCTATCTCTATCTTGTGGTGAGTAATGTAGGGTTACAGTGGTGTGTGATCCGTTGGGCGTGCTCACACTCTCGTGTATAGAGGTGTGGTGGCCGCCTATGCTTACCATAGCACATTGTAAACTTAAATCAGACCAAAGATATGAATATGACATCATGCATATGTTTGTTGTATTGTTTTGTTTTCTCACTGAGCTAAGTTGTGAGCTCACCCCATGATATCGTATTCTTTTAGCTGATGATGTAGGTACCACTGTCGAAGACTATGTTAATGTACCGTTTTATGGACACGTGGTGACTATGGACGTGCATGCAGTGGAAGACGAACATGACTCATCATGCGAGTGTTTCCACTGTTTTTATGCTTAGTGGTTTATTTTCATATTCAGATTTATGGAATTTGTAATAGATATTTAAAGTATGTTTTGATTTACATTGGATAAATGGTTTACTTATTTATTTATCATTAGATACCCAGTTCATATTAATAAAGACTTTCGTTATTATTTATTATCTCTAATTGTGATGTGGACATGTATGGTTTGGTAGTTGGCAAAGTCCTATGTGATCCTGGCTTGAGCCGTTGGTTCTATGATAGTTCATTCACACTTCTGGTTCGACCAGAATTAGGGTGTGATAGAAACTCTCTTTCCAACTAAGGCAAGAAGAAGGAAACTCTCCTAACATTTTAGGGTATTCAATGGCTAGGCGAGAAAAATAATACACCTCATTGTGGATAACTTTGTGGGTTGTGAGCATAGATCAAAAATTCGGCCAAAATATTGGATTTTGACCAAAACATTTCGTTTTTTTATCCAATCCAAAACAAAATCCACATCAGTATAGGAATTCCTAAAATTCAGTTTGATATTTCAGTTTCGACCATATTTCGATCGAAATTAAATGTTTTGACCAAAATATGGTCAAAACCGAGATGTAAGCTACCTTAACTATTAGATTTTGAAAGAGTTTAGGGTTTTACGAAGAAATTGGCAAGAATCTAGAGTAAAGATTGAGAAAAATCCAGCTCTATGCATACTGCATATTAGAGAAGAACTTTTATAAGGGAAGAAGGGATGGAAAAATTTACAATTTATTAGAGAGAGACAGGAGGAGTTTGAAAAAAATTGTGAAATTATTAAAAGGGGCGAGGTTGAGTGAATCTGTGAGACATAGACTGTGTATGTGTGGTTGAAGTTGTTGTAATCAGTGTCAAATGGAGAAACCCCTTGAAAATGGTAATCCCTAACATTTGAGTTGCAGGAATCACAAGGCAAGAGAACACCGTCATCCAGACCTGCGTCGTTGCAAGCTATAGTATCTCTTTCAGTGATACGTTCTTCGTCAAACGGTTAGCGGTTTTCTTTTCCAAAACCACTAACTTGTTTTGCGTTTCTTCTAGAATATTCTGACAATGGTTCAGTATAAAGCTGTTATACTGAGTACACATGGGAGGATGAAATTTCCATTATCTTGAGTCCTGATATTGTTAGTCATTTGCCCCTGTTTGTTTCCATATGTTATGGATAATTTCCCAAAAAGTATAATCATGGAAAAGCTTCTTTCTATGGTTTTCTTCCTTCTAAGAAAAATGATAAAATATAATTTGTTTATCATAAAATGATATAATTACTATTAAATTATATGATGCATGGACGTGATATGTATAATATTCTAAAAATTTTCTTATTTTATATTGATGTTACTATTCAATATCTTATATAATCATTTATTATTTTATATAGTTGACAATTCAATGTAACCATGTCTAGTTACATGATATGATGTTATAAGGACAAGAACCTTTTTTTTTTCGTGGGAATCCCCAAGGCACATGATGAGCATGATGCTCCTTATCTTGAGACTGTTCCTAAAAATTGTAGCTAATCGATTAGTGTAAGTTGTTTTTTTTTATGCCACTGAAATCACATTCGAAATAGAATTTTTTTTTTACCATGTTTAGCCTAAATTTCAGCCGAAACCAACAAAATTTCGGGTTTCTGGCCTGGCCGAAACTAGGCATGAAACCAAAATTACAATCCTTGGTCGTGGGGTGTTTCCAGGTCATGGCAGTGATAATAATCAGTTCCCGAAAAAATGCAAAATTGGGGGTTCATGATGTTTCAGAAAGAAGATAATGAAAGAGTGCATATGGGCCCATGAATTGGGGGGAAGTTGAGTAGGTGCAAGGCATAGTATCCTAGAATGTTATATACTATGCTATGGCCAGGAAAGTGGAAGCCAGCGGCAAACATGTCCTCGTTCACCACCATTCTGTGGGGATAGGGATGGCTGGCGCAATCATCCTCATTAACGGTCGTAAGCTCCGCTGATTCGGGGATCATGTATACACTCCTTTGCTCATCTAGTCGAGCACTGGTCACCTTAGATATTTTGTCAAAGGCAACACAAAGAAGGCCAAACTCACCAGGGACAGTAGAAAAGGGGCAAACAGGGCTGATCCTAGGGTTGCCTTCTACTGGGACTGAAGGATCATTGGCCTCACAGCGATGGGTAGGCTCAGAGGTTCGTGGGATTGCATATTTCTCACGAGCCATGGTAATCTAGGTGAAAATAGAAAATCAAAAGTGAAAATCAAGGCTTGAAACTTACTTGGAGCAAAGACACGGCAACAACAAACACTCAAATAGCTTGAAGGACCCAATACACTAAAGAGATTGGAAAACTTGGTCGATTGAAGGCACACAGAGAAAAATGGGGCAACGAGTGAACGAAAGAGAGTTAAAGAAAATGAAACCAAATGAAGAAGTTATATTTATAAGCCCTCCTCCGCCCTTTGGGAATCGATGCAATGGTTTTGAAACAACTGATGGGACAGTTAATAGAATCAGCACCACGTGGTCGACCTAGATAGGCCGACAAAAAGCATGAGTACTGATGCATTTAAAGCATGATTGTTCGTAAGGCCGTGATATGCTCGGGCAAAGGCACGTAGACACAAAATGGCTAATGCTCCCAGGGAATCAGTAGAGAATCATCATTAGACATTATGTTGGTTTATTTTTTCGACATGGGGGCGGGAGAAGGCATTTTCCCAAAATAAGTTGGCTCCTTGAGTAAAAATGACCTAGAGGAGACAAGGGGATTCTGTTGGAAAAAAATACAACGGGATCGATCTGAAATGTTCAAATGCAATCAAGAAGTGTGTAACAGGGTTGTACACATGGCATCCATCACGAAGGTACACGTGTCCACAGAATCAAAAAGAGAATCCAACTCAATATATGGTCGGCGATAGGATCTCTCTAAAATGGCACGATGTCAGAGAAATCTCAAGGCATTGAATGTTCTAGATGTGCATTAATTGCACCATAATAAATGCTCATAGATGATGACAAGGGTGCGTTAAATGCATATTGTACTGACACGACCCGCCAAATCATCTCACAAGGGAGCCCCACGAGAGAAAAGATCATATATCTACTCGAGATGGCAAAAAGGGTGGCTATCCGTATCAACTAGGTCTATTGACATGGACAAGCAGGGATCGTAGAGGCCAAGAATCAAAGATATACCCCCTCTTAGGGGGTCGTAGGCCATTTATCCTACATGATAGAGTCATAATGACATCGGAAGATGGGACAAGCTGGCTAGAGGAAGGCAAGCATGCTCAACAAGTTTCTTACTTTGCCTATAAATAGGAGAAGATGGTAAGGAGAATGGGATCTCGATTCCAATTTCAGACTAAGGTACCGTTACTCTCTCAAATTTTCTCTGGAATTTATTGTTTTCATTCTCTGTGAATTCTCACTCACCTGAATATCATCTTCTCTAAACTAGGAAAGAAAGATCTTGTTGAGCTCCTGTACCATAGTCCCTACTCTATGAGGAACTCGGGTCTCTTATCCCTGAGTTCCATTTTGTTTGTCCTGGACTTTACTGACTTAGGCATTGGCCCCCCCCCCCCCCCACCTTACTGTGTATTCGTGATCTGCAGATACGTGGCAACATCTTATGCACCGAACAAAATCTAGCGACAACAGTAGGTATTGGTTCTGCAGTTCATTTTTTGTAGTTTCTTTTGCTGGAATCTGTCTCTCATTCCCCCATTTTTTTTAACAATTCAGTTTAGAGTCCAGGATTTATTTCTTCTTACTGAGCCACTTTTTCGATAGTGAAGATTCAGCCAAATTTCTTTTTCCTCTTTCACAAAGTTTAATTTGTTCTTAGGTTTAGTTTTTTTTTTTTTTTTATTATGTATATATTAAAGACCTACCAAAAGTTATAGTCCATTCCCTTCCATTTTCTTGTGAATAGATACTGTAATCTTTATTTTGTTTGTCATTCGTTTACAAGTTGTCTTTGTTGTTTTCTGTTATTTTTGCTTCATTTTTTTTAAGGGTTCACAGTAGGTTGAAGCTCAATCCTTAGCATCGGTTGTCTTCGGTTGATCTCAGTCCAACAAAGGGTGTTTCTGTTTGTTTGTCTTCTTGATTCCCATCTCCAATTGGTCCTGATTCTGCATTTTTTTTTTTTTTTCTTTGTGTCACTTATTAGTTTCGTCCTTCTTGATATTTCAGCGAGTTAATTAGGAATAGGTTTCTGATGTCTTTGTTTATTTTCTCTTCTCAGTTGGTATAACGTAGTTTGGTTTTTGTTTAGGGTCTGTACACATCCACCACTACTTGAATGGCACTCCCAAACTAGGCTTCTATGTTGCCTTTTCTTGGTTTTGTGGAGGAAAGTCTCAAAGGGCTATGTATAACTCAATTGGTGCTCGACCCTATTTACTGATTGTAGGTTTTGATTTTTAAGTGGTTGGGTGAAGGTATTATTCAGCATATGTCACTCGGTTAGGACTGGTTTAGATTGAGATTTGGTTGAAATTGTATTGTTTTATTTTATTTTATTTTTTTTATTGTCAAATCTGTTTGGGTTTAGTTGGTCTGTCTCTTAATGTCAAGCCTATTTCGGTTCATCTAGGTTGGTGGTTAAATCTGATTTCGGTTCAATGCTCCCTATTAGATCATATTCTTAAAGTGGGGACCGTTCTAGTTGCCTGACCTGTTCGTGTTTGGGTTCATGGTTAATTAATACTTTGTTATGTTCTTGGGTTACATGATAGAACACATGCCCATGCTTGCTATGCTTCTTATATGTGGGCTGTAATGGGCTGTAAATTTGACATAATGCGCAGTATTCTCCACCCTACGTGGATATTTTAGTTTCATTCACTTGAGCCAATCTTTTGATATATTGTATATTGTTTTCTTACTATGCATAAATTGGTTCAATCATACACTCCACTTAGTCTACATTTTGTGTTGTACACCTATGTGACTTAGTTTGAGTAGATGGTTCAATACAGGATTTCCCCCACCCCTCAAGAGATGTATCCCCATTTGAAACTTGCAATTTGTAATAGTTTAGGGGTACACTATACATGGGCATACCACTGGCCTCACATGTATAGTTGTGGTACCCTCTCTCACAATGTGACGATCTTAGAGGATTCCAACGAGTCCAACCCCTGCACAAGATCTCGGATCTCATGCCGACCAATGTAGGTTCATTTAGTTTAATGCCCACTCATACCCTAGGTCCGGATTTATTAGAGCAGTATGTGGGGTTTGTATAGATGAGATGTATGATAGGTTAATGATGGAGTTTGGTTTATGGTCTTGGGCCACTTGTCCTCCACACTTTAGGAGGTGTGTGAGATTAGCTGATCCTTATCGTGTGAAGGGAGCCGAGGTTGTTGCCTCTTGAGTGTTGCCACGCGGGATCCAACAGCCAATCATCTATTGGAAACTACATTTGACCTATTTTTCATGGAGATATGTAGGCAGTGGGGGAGTTTGTTCGCTCTACGCATGATTATACAGAGGTAAGTTCCATGATTATGAGATTACCTCACCGAAAGGACGTTCCTATGTGATAGGAAGTACCACACATGAGATGTATTTCATAATCTGGGGAAGCATCTCAACTCGAGATGTGTTCCACTATTTGTGGGAGCATCTAACCATCGGACGTGTTACATGATTATGGGAGCATCCACCATAGGATGTGTTCTATGATTATGGGAACATCTTTTACACATTTGCATACACCCCTGTCCGAGCTACGTTTGGTTTGATTCCCACCACATAGGGATACGTAGGCAGTTTGGGATATTTCCCAAACTCGGTCATAACCTTGTTGAATATTTTTATTTTTTGGCTTAGACACACCATTCTTTATTTGTAGATATTCATTCTCTATTTCATTTGTATATTCATTCTCTTATATATTCATCATTATTTGTAGAACTGTCAATCTGTAGTGTAGTACCATTATCATAATGAGAATTAGAGACTCAACTAAGGACTCCCCATGCACTACATAACATAGGTTAAATAACCCCAAAGTGTATATAAATTTTAGGAAATGATAGAACATATGGAGACCGGTTAATGACTGGGCGAGTTGGCTGCCTAACACCTTTCCAACTCGTACATTGGCACTTATCCGCCTTTGGTGAGATCATGTAGGTCAATCCATTGAGTCAAATGAGTCATTAGTGTTTCTCCAAGTGAGAAACAATTCTTTTAGGTTCTAGACCTCATTTAGGTGTCGATTCTAGATTCTACCCTCTACCAGCGTGAGTGGATGAGATCTTAAGGTGAAAATCTTTCGATCTCTATTATGTTGATTGAGAATTGAAATCTTGAATATTTTAACAATTTTAGAAAGATGATCCATTTCCAAAAAGGGAATCCTAAATTTGTCTCCTCACACATCAACTGACCTCAAATATCCCATTCTGAGCTTATGTGTTCCGACATAAGTTTGTATCATTTCATAGAGGTTTTTGTGCTCTTCAACAAGATATAAAGATATAAACCCAAGGTTGACTACCCATGTCCAGTTTCACCAAACTTCAAATTCTCTACAACTCAATTTCCTTTTCTTTGACAAAAAATAATAAAAATTAGCTTCATGATCACCCCAAGGGCAGTGGATTCATTAGGAAAAGAAACGAAAATCTCACACAAATATCAGAAGGATAGAAAGTAAGAAATGAAACTCAAAGGATTGAAAATTTTGAATACAAAAACATTTACAAAGGAAAAAGAATTTGTATTAAACAGAAATAAATCACCCACCCTTATTTTATTTTTTGAAGGGTCCTTCTGTTCTTCAGTAAAATAGAGGAGAAACTGGAAAATCATGGTAATATTGCAGGGACAGTAATGGTGAGGAATACCACTGCTGATTTGGGAGGAAGTGAATCCGAATGTAATTTACATGGGCACATGTATCGGCCACATACTTATGCCTTATGGCGTATCATCGATCAATATTGGATCAATTTTTGACATCAATTGATACTGATCCAATACTCTGATTCCTTTTATATATGCATGGGACAAAATTTTCTCAACATCACAACTTTAAAGAGCATTCTCTAAATGGCCCTAAAATCTACTATTTGGCATCTAATTAGCTTAAAAACATTACACCACATGGAATTTGAAGGCCCAAAAAAAAACATTTACTAGGAAAAAGAGCTTTGTATTAAATAAAAATTGATCATCCACCCTTAATTTATTCACCAATCACTCTTGAGCCGAAGGTTCAATGGAAAAAGATCCTCTCCAGCCATTCAGTTTGTCTAGCACTGTTAGATCTCTCTCTCTCTCTCTCTCTCTAGGTGGTCAAGGAGAATCTAAATCAAGGCCCAACAGCATTGTTGAAACTTTACTTCTTTATTCGTTTTGCCACAGGGTAAAGACAATGAATTACATTAATAAAAACCCCCCAAAAAATTAAGAGTAAGATCGAAGGCAATCTTTTAAAATTCAAACCTTGGGAAAAAAAATATATGAATCAAATGTGAATCTCTTAGTAAGGAACAAACTAGAAATTTTAGCATTTTCGTACTTCAAGATGGTAATCATGAATTCTAAATCTTTTCTTTATTATGAGCTAAGTAGGCAAGAAGGTGACAATTTATTATAAGTTTTTATTGTAGCAATTATTAAGGATGATAAAGGTGCCAAACTAATTCAACCAGTAGGGGCCTCAGCAAGTTGTAGGGAAGTTGTAGGGAGGTCTCGAGACCAAATCCCACCTTTTCTGCGGTAGATGGGTGCATTGGTGGGAGTTTACGGGTTTAGGGGTATGGGTTAATATTTATTATATCGTTAGGGTTTGTTTGGAGAGCAGTTTTTAAAAAAAAAGGTTTTTGTGGATGATTAAATAAAAGAAAAAAATATATTATGAGAACTTTAAATACATAGGAATGAGAGGCTTTACATCTTTTTGAGAGTGAAATGCTCAAGACCATGCTAGCCAAACTTTCTCCATCTTTTTTATTTGAAAACAAAATTACTAGGGTGACAATGACCTTCATATTTATTGAGAGAGAGAGAGAGAGAGAGAGAGAGAGAGAGATTGCTAGGTAAACCTAAGGAGGTAGTTCAGTTGGTAAGAAGCCTACACCTCAAGAAGTGGAAGACTCTGAGTTTGAATCTTTTTGCCTCTTTGGAGCCATTAATACGGGTGTTAAGTGCTCTGTCTTTTTGCTTTGGTGCAAGTAGAATGGTTCTTATTCAACCCCGAAATGATTTAGTCCATGCGATTGTGGGGTTAGTATGGGTCCATGAGACTAATCAAGTCAAAAGTCTAGATACCTGTTGTTAGGACAATAAAAAGATATTGAAAGGATATCATTAGAGAATTTAATCTCAATGGATGCCTTTTAAAAGAGTCTTAATGAGAAAGAAATTGGCATCCAACATTGTAAGCATACCAAAGGACTTAATAAAGGCAAATATGATTACTCTACTTTAGCTAGGAAATGATTGAGCTGCCAAAGCAATTAGCTTTATTGGATCCAAGGTATGTAACGCAAATATGATTACTCTACTTTGGCTAGGAAATGATTGAGATGCCAAAGCAATTAGCTTTATTGGATCCAAGGTATGTAACAGTAACTTAGACTAGGATGCTAGAGACCTAACAAGCCCAACTCGCTCAACTCATAAATCAACCCATTATGCTCTGTTCGTTTCCATTTAACATGGCATAAATAAAAAAGTTTCCATAAAATAGGAGTTTTCGATTTCTGTTTTAAGGTAAAGTGCAAAGAAATGCATTCAAAAAGCAGAAAATTTTTACTAGTCTCATGTAAAATATCATATACATGGAACATTTTACAATAAAACAAACAAGGCCTAAGCAAAAATAAAAACCACCCTTAACTTTTATGTCCTACTGGATATCGGATGGATCGATGCAATGCGGGATCTCTTTGGTTGTGGTGTTTCTTTTAATTGATGAGAGGGAGATAGTGCAAAGTGAATCTTTTAAGTATTTAGGTTCAATCATAAATAAAGAATGTGATTTAAAATTTTATGTTTTACAGAAGTTTAAAATAGAGTGGACAAGTTCATTTACTTTGTTGTGTGATCGACGTGTTCTTTTAGAACTCAAAAGGAAAATTTTATAGAACAATCATTTAACTGATTATAATGTATGGTACAGAAGGTTGGGCAATTAAAAAACATTATATGGATAAACTTAGTATAGCTGAGATGAGGATGTTGAAATGGATATGTGACAAAATCAAGAAAGATAATAAAGTAAAGAATAATCAGATTATAGATGACTTAGGAATAGCGACAATACATGATAAGCTACAGATAACCGTTTGAGATGGTATGGCCCTGATCAATGGAGGCCTTTAGATGCTCCATTACGAAGGACTGATTTTATTCATATCGAAAGACTTAAAAGAGTTAGTGGCAAACCTAATATGGCTCTAAGAGAGATGGTGAGGAAAAACATGCATAGCATAGACCTTGTTTCAAGTATGACATCGAACAAACCTGATTTGAAGGCAAGAATCCATATAGCCAATCCCATTTTATAGGGATAAGGTTTTGTTTCTGTTGTTGTTGTATTAGTTCTTTAGATTCCATTTGATTGTAGGGGAAATTAAAGAGAAGGGAAGTAAAATTTTCAAACGTAATACTGAAACTTTTGTAATTATTACATCACATAAATATGTTATTAACTCCAAATTATTTTATTTTTTTATTATTAAATTAAATTTTACTTGGGATCCAAATAATCCCAAATCTCTTTTGATTTGAAAAATAAAATAAAATTGACAACTAAAAAGTATTGTAATTAAATATGATAAAAAAAAAACTTAAGTAATTTATACAATCATATTGGTTATGATTATTATAATATAATTATTATAAAGGTTTCCTTTTAAGATTGAAAATTCTCACTTATCTTCCCTCTAGAAAAATAATGTAAGAGAAACTGGAAATTCATTGTAGCATTGCAAATGGGAGACAGCAAATCAATGGCAGAAACACACGTCCTCAAGACTAGGTATTTGAAATCAATACCTTTCCAATTAATTAGTAATGATCACATATGGTTGGAAATTAACTGCTCTTAAATTTCCAAGATTTCTTATCACTCTGATTATGGCTTTAAGGTGGGGGGAAAAAAATTTTGTGGTGAGGCCACCTTTATAGTGAAAATCCTAACCACTTAAAGTGGATCAGCATGTATTTCGATGCAATTTGAGTGAATCGAAATACGTAGTGGATCAAGATATATGTAGATCCACTTTAAATGGATGTGATCCTTATTATAGAGGTGGTCTCACTACATAAGATATCACAATCCCTCAGGAGGACCATTGGATGCCCCCCCCACCCGGCGTAAGAAGCCATGCTGTTATGCGCTGGCTCTTTGGAGAGCTTCTTGGTTCGAGTATCTCCATCTTCATCTGTGTGTGTGCTCCGCAACTGCCCTATGGGGTCCCCACCTAACCGTTCCTCCTTAGATGGATCCCACCATAGTGGTGGTTTAGCTTGAGGGAAAAAAATTTATGTCTCTAAGGAATCTACCAAATGACATCCCTTAATTATATTTCAAAAATTTTGGGGCCATATTGTTAAATATCATCATCATTGATCAATTGGAAAAGTTATAGTCTAAAAACTCTACGTACTCTACATGGCATCCGAAAACCTGACCCATATACCCATAAACCATCCCATTTAATCCACCAATCATTTTTGACTCCATAACCCATTTGAAATCCCTAAGACAAATGGTTGAAATACAATAATTGTAAGGTACAAGAACATTTTTGAAGCTTTACTATTTATTTTATTACTTGCCTATTAAAGTCCTTTGGGTATTGTTAATAAGGTAATTGATTTCTTAATTCCTCCTTTAAGTCTCCTTTTGAAGATATATATTGAGATTATATTCTCATATGTATGATCATATCTTTGAAATCCTTCCATTCTCTCTCTCTCTCTCTCTCTAGATTAAGAAAAGATTGTGATGCTAAAGCAGTTAGCTTTAATGAATCCAAGGTATGTAACTTGGACTGGGAAAGCTGGCGGCCCAACAAGCCCAATTCATAAATCAGCCCAATATCGTTTGGACAATCCAGTCTTACCATTAATGACTATTTGGCCGCTATCCACTCCTTGGATTCTTGATACTTGTAATTCCAAATCCTTGGTCTCTCTCTCTTTTTTTTTTTTTTTTTTGCTAATGAAAAATATCCAAACCTTCTGCTTGACTAGTCCTGCGGCCCCATTCTGACCCCACAACCGTATAGGGTCATTCTGAATTGACTGAGAACCATTCAACTTGCACCCAAAGCTGAAAAGAAAAAACATTTAACACCTTGGGCTTTGGGCGAACCCATCCAAGCCCAACATGTAATTTAGTGCATTGATTTGGGCTTGGCCTATTTTACAACCCCCTTTCCACAGGCTCTTTTTGGTATGATTTCTATTTCGATTTCATAGAATTTCATCATGAAATATTTGATATGGTTTTGCACCCAATTAGTCCCTTTTACCCTCAAACTTAATGTATCTCTGTACTATGTTTAAGGGGCAATCATGGATTACGATATTAAGAAAAATCACATTTGTCATAAATAAAATTATATATTATTGCGATATTAAGAAAAAATACATATCCTGTGTCATAAATAAAATTATATAATATAAATAGTATTTTTGTCAAATGAAAAATACACCAAACCTTCAAAAAAAAAAAAAAAAAAAAAAAACAGGTTGTATTCTATATGGGCAGTACATCTAATCGGTACAAAATCTGCCATGTAGCATGTAGATGGGTCCAATTTTTTAGGCAGGCAGATCCTTAGGTCGTTAGGTCACATATCAAGTTTCAGTTTAAAAGGAATGCGTCAAATGACAAAATAGAACTTTTCAAATTGAGAACCATAGGAGACTGCACAATGGTGGTTGCAGTATGGTAAGGATGTATTGGACATACCCGAAGATGTATGCGAATACATATGAGAGTATAAAATTGAATTTGAGTAAAAAAATAATTGACAAGTGAACTATCCAAAATGTCAACTAGGGAATTTTGGAATGTGACATTAAGAAAAATCACAAATCCTTATTTTGCCAAATTATTTTATAAAGAGTTTTTTTTTTTTATTATTATTATTTGGGGTCAAAATACTCACAAATGGTCGCAATATAAATATTTTGGCAAAATCAATGTGTTTAAATTTTTTTAATTTGATAATACATTTAACAACATTACTAGGATTCTGAAACCTAACTCCAAATAATATCGAGAATGATGATTTAAATCAAAGTAGAAATCTAGAAAATTGAGATCGTCTGCTGTATTTCTATGTAGCAGACTTGATCCGGAGCATTGAGAGAGCATCCCGATGCCCTTTAAATGATTAAGATCACCTCTGGAGCATTGAGAGAGCATCCTGATGCCCTTTAAATGATTAAGATCACCTCTGGAGTAGAGGATCTTTTCCAAATCTAGAAGTCAATGTAAAAGTTGAATTAAATTGTGATTTGCATATAAAAAGGAAATCATAAGTTTTTTTTTTTTTTTTTTTTTTTGGGTGCAAACAAAATCATAGTAGAATCCTCATAGAATCTCAGATGGCTAATTCCACAACTGAATCAAATCAAAATTGAACATTTATATTCATTTGAAAATAAATTGAGTATCAGTTGCCAAAAAAAAAAAAAAATTAATAAGTTGAGTATTGATATCTTGAACCTGAAAGCTAGAATAGAATAATAGAAAAAATAAATTAATATATTTAAGAATTTATCTAATCTGTATAGAGAATCTACTTTTTAACTAAGGACATTACTTTAACATTACTAGAAATCCATCTAAGTACATCATGGGTCCATATGATAGAGAAAAGCAAAATCTTCTTTGCTAAAATAACTTGAACTCAAGTCACCTAAATGGTTGGTTATAAAGATATGACAAAAGTGTTTTTCGCATTATCTCTCAGTTAAAGGACTCCATGGTCTATAGTCATCCATCTTAATAAAAGCATAAAACTCCAAACCTATGTATTTGAAGTTTCATAATACTTCTATCTTATTTTTCTACTCCATTCCCCAGAGAGAATTTCTCCCTTATGGATATATGGGAAAATTTCACACACCCCCTCCTTTAATTCAACCACCTCCCATTTTGGACGATAATGTCAACCAACTTCCTTAATATGAAAAATAAATATCAACTATATCCTATCCATCTATTAAGTGCTGAGATGTATCGTCACTTAGTTTTAATGACAATTTTACCCTTGGGGTTTATAAAATAAAACAATGGTTAAATCCCGACTTTTATTCTCTTCTTCTTTATCCTGAACGAAGCAATTGAACTGGGGTTCGTTTGAAGAACTTACCGCAAGATGCAATTTCTGCAATCTTGTTGGAGAGAAATTGATGGCCAGAAGTTCAGTCATCGTCGGACATTTTCCAAAGAACTCGTCGATAGGATTTTCTCTTATGTCCCAGCTTTTATTCTTCGATCCCTTCTTCTTTTTCCTAATCAAAGCAACTGAACTAGGATTCGTCTGAAGAACTCGCCGCAAGATGCAGGTTCTGCGCAATCATCGTCTGAGAGAACTTGATCGCCAGAAGTTCAGTCATCGTTGGGCAAACTGATCTTTTTGGAGAGGAGGCAGGAAATAAATTTGAATGCCATAAGTAAGCCAGCTCTGGATTTGAAAAGCATTCCGGATTGCAGTGATTCCAAGACTGTAAAGAAGCAAATGAGTTGTGTTCGCATTAAATTGCAAGCAGAATGGGCATGTAGTATCAAGATTAAAACCTCTTGAGCATGTGGAAGTCTATATAGTCCAAATGTAGCAGTCGTCCGTCTCGGTAATGGGAAGTGGGATAGAAAGACTCTCCATTGTGATGTCTAATGGCAACCAGAACAAAACGATATCTACCTTCCACGAATGATTAAAATGATCAATAAAATCCGTGACACATAGCGTTCCAAGGAAGTGGATATGGTGTTGAAGAGGGGGGAAATCCTGGGATCCAAGGATCAACCCAGGGATCAATAGATCAACCATGACCTGCTTTGGTAAGTGATAAATAAGCCCAGATGGGACGAGATTTGAGAATGGATTTCCACCCCCAAGACGCTGTTGAAGAAAATTGCAATCACGGAAGTATTTGGTCTACATCTGATGGCCCGAGGGAGTAGGGATTCAGAAGTTCCCATCCCTTGTTGGCAAAGACAGTAGGATTGAGCAAAGTGGAGTCCTTGGAATTAAGTCCACCAATTTGATATACCGAGCAGAATGTGTAAAGGGTCGCGTCGAACAGTATTTCCACGAGAGAGAATTTCTATCGGAGAAGAGAGTCTATAGGTCTCTCACCTCTGTTTCAGAACATAGGTATCAAGTATAGAGGGGGGTTTAAGTCTATAGTGTTTTAGTAAAATAAAAAAATAAAAAAATAAAAAAAAAAAGTACAAAGGTGAAAAAGTTTTTTTTTTTTTTTTCATCAGGGAACTTAACAAGGTGGGGTGCGGTTGACATTATAACCAATAATAGGGGTGACTGAATTACAGGTAAACTTAGAAGAGGTGTTGAATATATATATATATATATATATATATATATATATATATATTCCTATTCCTAACAATGACTACGAATACCTAAACAAATTGTAGTTACTTAATTGACCAATAAAAAAAAATACCTATATAATTAAAGAAGGGGGCATAAGAAGAATTGATTGGGTGGGAAATAAAAGGGGAAGATGATGGCAGTGGGGCTGGTGTAGGGGTACAAGTTTTACCCTGACAACTCGAACCTGCCCAAATCCGCCCTGAACCCTGGCAGGGTTGAACCCGGCCCAAACCCTGGTAGGGTTGGGTTAGGGCTTAAATTTTGATCAACCCTGACAGGGTTGGGTTGGGTTAGGGTTGAACCCGGCCCGGCATATATATATATATATATATATATATATATATATGTGTATATGTGTGTGTGTGTGTGTGTTATATTTTTAAGTTATAATTGTAATATGTATATTTTGTTGTTTATTTGTGTGTGTGTGTGTGTTATATTTTTAAGTTATAATTGTTATATGTATATTTTGTTGTTTATTTCAGGGCCAATCAGGGGTCAATCCAACTCTAAATCAGGGTTAATCAAGGTTAACCCAGCCCAACCCAGCCCTGTCAGGGTCAATCAGGGTAGGTTAGGGTTAGGCCCAACCCTGCCAGGGTCAGGGTTAGGGTTGTACATTTTCTAACCCTGACAGGATTGGACTGGATTAGGGTTAAGTTTAAATAGTTAGGGTTAGGATTAGAGTTTTGAAAAACCCGGCCCAACCCGACCCTATTGCAGCCCTAGACTGGTGGAGAAGAAGGGGGCTGTGACTTAATAGAAGTAAGTGGTGTGGAAGACATGAAACGCTTTGATCAGGGTCTTATAACACCCCATGCCACCTCTAATATCCCAACTTTTTTTCTCCTTCAAATTAACTAGTCTTATTTCCACATATTATGGAAAGGATAAACTATCCACCTTTTTTCCTTTCAAATTAACCAATCTTATTTCCACCCATTATGAAAGGAGAAACTGCCCAAGTAATTGATCTTAATATTTTATGTAATCAAGTAATTTTTCGAAGTGCCTTCTTGTTACATGATAGTCTTCCTTTAGCTTGAAAATTGACATGTGGAAAATAGTATTATTTGCATAAAAACTACTCCAATAGGTGATCGACAAATGGCATGTGATGTGTCAAAATTCAAACCGGGGCATTTTCATCCATATAAAATTTGGAAGCAGGATTGGTATTCCCCGAATCCTAATCCTATAAATAGACTCACCTACAAAGTTACATCACTTCATGCATCATTAGTTAATGCTCATTCACATATTTATAATTACTCGGACTCCTAATTTAAGCATCGAAATGCACCCTTCGGGCTATGGTCTGACCCACTCTATTTCTCAGTTCATACCTTCTGGTGTGCATGTCTCCTCGAAGAGGATCAATTCTGATTTCGGCAGCAACATGTAGAATCTACGCATGCACAACCTTATTTTATCTTCTTCATGGTGACCTCCAACTCCTCCCTACCTGAAATTAAATTGTGATGCCTTATGGAGTCCAGATCATACTCGTGGTGGACTTTTACTTTTCATTCGTGACCACCTTGGCACACCATGCCTGGTGAAATTGAAGCCAGCAATCTATTTAACCATATTGGTGGGAGAGGCATTTGCAGTTCAGAGTAGGTGTCTGGAGGTGTTATTAGATAGTGTGGAGAATCTAAAGGTGGAGTCAGACTATTGATATGGGTAAAATAAGTCATGGCCAATCCAAGAAGGCCACGTGGACTCATCAACATCTAAAGTGGGGCCTGTCACCCGGCATACATCAAAAGGAAACACTTGGTTATTCAGAGTCCGAATCTGTCAACTATTGCGGCACCAACCTGCTTGCCAATAGGAAGGATCTGCTGATCTATAAGTTAATTAGGAGCTGATATGTGTTCTCATTTGATTGGTTAGGGGGTCAGTCGATCGGACCCAATGAGTACGAAGAAGATTATGGAGTTAAACAGTCATCAAAATACCGATGGGATCATCAATTGCATGGTGACATGTAGTACTGACATAGAAAAAGTGCTCGCCTTTACCAAAATGAGGGCTGGGGCAGTGAAAAGTGATAGGAACTAGGTCAGATTTCACTTGACCAGGACCAACATGTGGTCTCTACGCCTAAAACCTAGACCAAAATAGGTCTTCTACCAACTCCCTTTGTCTAAAGGACCAACGTGTGTGACCTATTATAACTAGACACATGGCCCGATGAGACTTGCTACGAACAGTAGCCCAAAATACTAGGAAAACTACTACTCCTGGATGGATCCATTGCTATAAATAGAAGACAATACAATGAAAGAAAGGTACATTCATTCTCACCCAAACACTATCATTTACTATTCGCTTCATCACTTCATTACCTTTCACCATCTCCATACAACTTCACTTCAACTCTACTCTACACGAATCCGGTCATCCTACCTCTGGATTCCATCTGTTTGTCCTGGTCCTTTACTGACTTAAGCATCGAAGTAGCCACGGGGTAAAACCCGACACCTCATTGCGTGCCTTGATCTTTGGTTACTGGTGTCCTCATCCTAGGCACCGGACGAAATCCAACGACAACATATTAGCGCCTATGGTAGGGCCTCTGAAATGATTTTGTTTCTAACCTATATCCTCAGACCAAGACTCTCATCATTTCTTTTCTAGACCTGTTTTGTAACAGATCTATCTTTTCACAAAACCAACCAGAACATCAATTTACATGGCCCCATCCAGAAGAAGCGATTGTGCATATAACTTGAGGACTGCTAATGGGAATGCCCCTGCTAAACAAGTAGACATTCCAGAAGGAATGAAGAAAACTTCCCAAATCTCAACATGGCGGAGGAGGGTAGAGGAGAGCACAACCGTCCCTGCAGTTTGTAACTAGGGAACAATTTGACACCCTGGTGCAATAACTAGCCGAGTTGACCGAACTGTTGCAACAACCGGCACCGACAATGCTTGTTATGCTCATCCCACCACATGTGGACATTGGAGAAGTCCCAAACCATCAGCTTCAACGATCCAAACAAAGAGCGGCTCCGATAACTTCCAGCTACTCATATCACCCTACAAGCTCTCACCATAGGAGGGCTTGGAGAGGGTATCATCTTGAGGTAAACCGAGGTAATCTTCCTAGACGAGCTCCTACTAAGGTTGTTTCCAGCAGTTATGTTTCACTTCGAGGGTCCCAAAGGGTTTCGGTGCATGACCATATTGGTTCTCAAAACAATGCCGAAGTTCCTAATGGTGCCCAGAGATGAGTCGATACTGCTCGGCAAGAGCAGGATGAGATCCAGGCTTGAACACACACAGCTCAACAAGAAAAGGTTGTTGTGCCACAGTCATCGGCTCTTGTCGACCCCATTCCTCACAATGAGCCAACAGTTCTCGAGCAACAATTGAAGGATCTACAAACCTGCATGCTGTAGATTGAGAAAGGTGTCGACGCTCCTACACTCCATGATTATAGCACCGAGTCGGCCCTGTCTGATGAGATCATGCAGTATCCATTGCCAAAGAACTACACTATACTGAATGTTGGTCTTTATGATGGCAAGTCTGATCCAGAGAAGCACTTGGACAATTACAAAGCTAGGATATTGCTGTATGGATTCCTTGATGCACTTTGTTGCCTAACCTTTCCATCAACTTTAAGGGAAGCCGATAAAACATGGTTTAATAACCTTCTACCAAAATCGGTGGAGTCATTCAAAGATCCGAGTAGTTTCTTCCTCTCACATTTCCAAGGAAGCCAAATCCTAAAGAAGACGTTGGCTCACCTCATGGTTATCAAACAACAAAAATAACGAGTCCATCCGATCCTTCATTACTAGGTTCAACGCCGTTGCTGTGAATGTTAAGAATCTCTAACCTGAGGTCGTAATAGCTGCACTATCATCAGCAGTTTGAGAACGAGAGTTAGATTTTTTTCCTCAACAAGAAACGCCTCGTACCCTCATGGAAATCTTAAGCTGATGCTAGGGTTATGCTACAGAATCCAAGGCCATGGCCTTGATCTCCAAAAAAAACTGTCAGTGTCTTGGCTGGCATAGAAAAAAAAGAGGTTGGAGCAATCTAACAAAACCCTCAAGGATGGTGAATTGAGCAAGAAGGCCAAGCCCAGAAAGGATTTATATCCCGAAAAGCCTGCATACCATGACCCTGAGTACACTCTTCTCAATCGAACCATGATTGAAATCATGAACATCAAGAGAGGCAATCCACTAATGGTTCCATTGGCACCAATGATGGCTAAACCCAATGAGCAGAACCCTCGTCTATATTATGATCACCATCATGACCATGGTTACAACACCAACTCCTGCCGACACTTAAGGGGGCCGGTAAAGGACCTGCTCCAGCATGGATACTGGATGGAGTTCATCAACTGAGGTACTCCTTACTCTAATGCTCCTGTGGCTCCTCGCAACCCAATCTAGCCAACTATCAAGTTGAAACCGAGAGAAACAACGATCGGAGGGATAATGACTACCCCAACGAAGGTGGTCAGAGAAGACGATCCCCCACCAGGCACAACACCACCACAAGCTAAACATCAAGAAGTTTCCCCTTGTAGGCAATGGTGCTAAAGTCCCTCGAGAGAGTTACTTGGAAGAGCCAGGCTCAAGCAAGATATCGGATTAGATGAATATCAATACCTCAGCCATAACTTTAGCGACTGTCTTACCATTACAGTGTGGCCTGAACATATGAGATGTGAAGTTCTATCGATCGTGACTGGCACACCCATGGAGGAACCCTGCGATACTATTTTAATGACCTCAATCAAAGGTCGCGAAGAAGAAATCCTAGAGTTTCCATTTAAGAATCTCCGTAGTGAAGGTTACATCTGCTTTGGAGATGACAATCTTATCGATGTCATCACTCCTCATAAGGACCCCTAGTCATCACCAGGGCAATCATCAAGAGGTTTAATGTTCTTCGCGTCTTGGTTGATAGGGAGAGTTCAGTGGACATTTTGTACTATGACATGTACAAGCGATTAGGGTATGTGAACAAGCAGCTCTGTCCCATCAAATTTTCCCTTATTGGCTTTAATGGAGACTCCATCTTCATCAAGGAAGTTATTCAGTTGGATACTAAATTGGGGATGTACCCGGAGAGGGCTTACATGACCCTAAACTATATGGTGGTCGACACACCTTCAAGCCTCAATGCTATACTAGGATGTCTGGGACTGAATCATCTTAAAGCTTGCTTGTCCACTTACTATCTAATGACGAAGTTTTCGATTGAGACAAGAGTTGGCTTCTACAAAGCTGATCAATCTATTTCCTACAAGTGCTATACGGCTGAGCTGGCTGCAAACAAGATGGTTGCACTAGTGCAAACCATTTTGCTAGAGGATTGAGGAATGATTTCACACAACAGTGAGGGACCCCAATAAAAGAACTCATCCATATCCTGATCTCTTCAGAAGATCCCGAGAAAAATTTTTAGATCGGGTCGGCTCTACCTAAAGACTAGAACGAGCAATTGATATTTTCCTCGAACCAATGTCGACATCTTAGCGTGGATTGCGGCTGACATGCTAGGTATTCCCCGAAGTACCATAGTGCATAGCCTTGCGATTGATCCCCACTACTGACTCATTCAACATAAGAAAAGGGCATTTTCCCTAGAAAGACAAGTTATCATCAACCAAGAGGTCAATAAGCTGCTTAAAGCAGGGTTTATTAAGGAGGGCAGCTACCTTGAGTGGTCAGCAAATGTTGTAATGGTATTAAAAACTTGGCACATATATACTAATTTCACTGACCTCAATAAAGCATGCCCAAAAGATAGCTACCCTCTGCCTTAAATAGATCAATTGATTAATGCTACTGTTAGACATGAACTTTTATCTTTTTGGATGCGTACTCTGGATATAACCAAATAAAAATGGCTAGGGAAGATGAAGAGAGCACAACATTTGTCACAAACCGAGGCCTATACTGTTATCCTATCATGTCCTTTGGTCTGAAAAATATTGGGGCAACCTACCAGAGGCTTGTTAATAAGGTAGAAATATGGAAGTTTATGTGGATGAATTTCTTGTCAAAAGTGCTCAAGCCCAAACTCACCTGCATATCCTCGCTGAAGTTTTTGAAGTCATCAGAAAAAATCATATGCAGCTCAACTCCATGAAATGTGCCTTTGGAGTTTACTCTGGCAAGTTTTTGGGTTTTATGGTCTCGCAAAGAGGAATAGAAGCCAATCCTGTTAAGATTGTTGCATTAAGGATATGCCATCCCCTACCAAGCCAAAGCAAGTACAAGGACAAACAGGTCGGATTGCAGCCCTAGGATGACTCATGTCTCGTTCGACGGACTAATGTTTACCCTTCTTCAAGACACTTGAGGGATCCAAAATTTTCTAATGGACACCCGAGTGCAAGAAGGCCTTCAATGATTAGAAGATATACCTATCATCTCCTCCTCTCCTCGTAAAGCTTGAGATGAGAGACAATCTTCTACTGTCCTTGGCTGTTTCCCTTGAGGCAATAAGTGTTGTGCTGATCAAAGAGCTAAAGAAGGTACAACATTTAATATACTATATGAGCAAAGTCCTACTCGATGAAGAAACCAGGTACCAATCCATCAAGAAGTTAGCTCTTGCTTTAGTTACAGTTACTCGAAAACTCCCACCCTACTTTGAGTTCCATTCAATTACTGTCCTTACAGATAAACCATTAAAGAAGTTCCTAACCTGGGCTGATGTCTTGAGGCGAAAGATCAACTGGGCTATTGAACTTGGTGAGTTTAACCTAAGGTTTCAACCAAGGACAACAATTAAGGCTCAAGCCCTAGTAGACGTTTTGCTTGAAAATACTTTACCCAATAACGAGGCTGAGGTCTCTGATCTCGACACTGCTCTCTAAGTATATCAGCCCAAGGTAGTGATCGAACCTGAAAAGCCCTTATGGACATTGTATGTTGATGAATCGTCCAACATAAAAGACACAGGGGCAAGGGTCATTTTGGTTAGTCCTGAAGGTTTCAAAATACTCACAATGGTCATATTTGGATTCTCCATAACAAACAATACTGCGGAGTATAAAGCACTAATAGCTAGGCTTAAGTTAGCCCAAAAATTAATGGTGAGACACTTGGTCATATTTAGTGATTTTTAACTGGTGGTTCGATAGGTTACATGCGTTTACGAGGCCTGGAAAAAAACATCTCTCAAAATACCTGACCCAAGGACAGAAATTTATCTATTTTTTTAAAAATTTGGAAATATTTACTATGCCCCGAGAAGAAAACACCGAGGCCGACACTCTGTCAAAGTTAAGATAGGCCGACCTTGGTAGTTTTGAAGTGCTCGTATATGTAGATTTTCTACCCCACTCCAGCATGACCCCTCAAGTGGATGTCCTTCCAGTCAATGTTGAATCCTGCTAGATAGACCCAATTCTCACATACCTCAAAGACAATATCCTCCCAGAAGATCGAAAGGAGGCTTCACATATACAGGTTGAGTCATATGCCTATGTTATCTACGAAGGATTGTTGTACAAGAAATCTTTCACTTTACCTCTCCTTCGGTGCCTTCACCATTCCGAAGCAAAATATGCGATGGCCGAGGTCCATGAAGAAATTTGTGGGGGTCATCAATGTGGCCGAACTCTCTGTTTTAAGGTTCTTCACCGAGGTTACTTTTAGCAGAACATTGCCAAAGACTGTTAGACCTATGCCAAGGAGTGCAAACAATGTCAGAAGCCTACACATGTCTCCCATCAGGCTGTGACTGTAAGACCCGTATCGAACTAACCAGTCTTACCACATTGTATCAGGTCTTCCTATCATGGTCGGACCAAGCGGACCAAGTGCGTGAAGAAATCACAAGACCAGGTACGAAATTGAACCCAAAAACAGTCAATTAGGAGTATGTGGTCGTATACCTAAACAGCTGTGGTCGACCACACCTCATATTAAAGCGACCACAGAAATCTGGGTCATGTGGTCGTAAGTTTCTGACTACGTGGTCGACGGGTTTTGCGACAACACTTGCGACCACACGAACCCAGTCAGACTCCGTGATTAAGAAACCTTTCTAATCCGAAGGGGGTTCTTTCCTAATCTAAGTATGGCTTTATATGAAGGATTTTCCTCTATATATAGGACGTCCCTTAGCCTCTTTCATCCTTTTAGAACTCAAACTGAAAGAGAGAAAAAGAGAAGAAGAGGAAGAGAAGGAGAATTGAAGAGGAAGACTAAGAGGAGGAAATTCAGAGAGAACTCTGAATCTTCAACAAGTTTAAGGTATAAAAATCTTTCCCATATCAATTGAATGCCTAGAATAGATCATGAAGGAGATAGGGATTCAAAGTGAGACCCAATCATCAATTCATAGACAAATCCTAAGAGATCCATGGAAGGAATTTATTAGGATGATGGATTGTGTAAAACTACTAGTTTTAAGCCATAGAACAATCATAGGAAGGATCATGATGATAAGCTAAGGAATCAAAAACTGAAAAGTCGACCATCACATGTGTGGTCGCATGTGTGGTTGCATGATATGCGACCACACTAGATACACATATCCGACCACACACCCTCGGGAAGTCCAGGGAGGGTGTGGTTGCATGTGTGGTCACATGATATGCGACCACACGAGAGACACATGATCGACCACATGCCCTCGGGAAGTTCCAGGGAGGGTGTGGTCGCATGTGTGGTTGCATGATATGCGACCACACACCCTGTGGTCATAGAAACTGAGACCATAGGTGCTGCCACACCTGCGACCACTCAGTTTCTGTTAGGCTGAATTGTTGGAAATAAATTCTAATTTAAAATCTATAAATTTGTTAGGTTTTCAAGTGGTCTAAAAGTAATTCGTCGTGCGAATGCAACTCATGTGTTTTCGATTAGATTTAGTTGTTGGATTATCGAAACATGTAATTGATTAATTTATTTTATTTTATGTCCTTAGTTATTTGGAGATAATTGGATTATTAATTATAGGAAAATTTTCATATACACCCCAATAAGGAATGGAAACATCATCTACCTCCACAAAATTTTAAAAACCTCATCTAGAACCCAAAAAGTTTGCTCCATTAATCAACGAAGTCCACTCCGTTAATAAAATTCCGTTAGATGCTGATGTCAGTTGCGATGAACATTTTAACGGACCATACTACCCTTTTAGCGTTGTTAAAGGACGAAAATACCCTTTATTCATAACTTACCCTACCCAAACGTTCATTTCGATTTGTAACAGTGAAATTCAAAAAATTACAGTTCCGCCATTAGAGGCCAATGAAAGCATTGAGATTTTATAGGTAAAAGTCCCCTAATTGAAATTTTGAATAAATTAAAGCAAATAAAACAAAATCAACTCCCTTTTAATTTCAGTCTTCTTCTTTCTCTTTCAGATTTTAAGGCGTCGCATGTGGAGGATTTACAGCAAGGCGGGGGTGAGGTAGGTAGTGCTTACCTGTGTTCTCTCTCTCCCTCTGTTCTTCTCTTTCTCCTCTCTTCTTCGGCTTTTTCTCTTCTTTTCCAGCTTTCTTTCTTCTTCTTTTTTTATTCTTCTCCTCAAGATCTCGCCTCTCCTTTCTCTCTTTCTCTGATTTTTTTTGTTTCTTCTTCTCCACCGCCCCCTTCTTCTCGATCTTCCCTCTTCTTTTTTTTGTTTTTTTTTCTTTTTTTTATTCTCTCTTCCCACTTCCTTTTCTCTTCGGATCCTCCTTTTTCTTTTTTTCTCTTCTTCTCCATTCTCTCTTCCCCCCTCATCCATCTTCTCGATCTTCGCCCTTTTTCTGTTTTTTTCTTTTTTTTATTCTCTCTCGCATTCTCTCCTTTCTCCCTTTCTCCGATTTTTTTTGTTTCTTCTTCTCCACCGCCCCCTTCTTCTCGATCTTCCCTCTTTTTTTCTGTTTTTTTTTTATTCTCTCTTCCCACTTCCTTTTCTCTTCGAATCCTCCTTTTTTTTTCTTCTTCTCCATTCTCTCTTCCCCCCTCCTCCATCTTCTCGATCTTCACCCTTTTTCTATTTTTTTCTTTTTTTATTCTCTCTCATTCTCTCCTTCTCTCCCTCTCTCTCTCCCCCCAATCTTCTCCTTTTCCATCCTCCAATATTTTTTCTTTTTTTATTCTTCTCTCCCACCGCCTTCTCTCTCTTCTCTCCTTAGATCAAGATTTTTTCGGAGATTTCCTCATTGTATGAAATGGAGATGGCAATGGCAGATTCTCATTCATATTTTTTTGTTTTGGCGTTCTTGAGATAATCGGAGGACGAGTTTCAGAAATGCTTGCATTTTTAAAAATTTGAGGTTCTTTTATATTTTCTAACTGCTTTTTCGGAAATTCATTGATTCAAACATCTCTGGTATATACTTAAAATAAAAAAAATAAAAAAACCTCCTGTATCATCAACTGGGAAGTGAAAATGAACCTCGAAAACTTCACCAGGAACTTTCACCGGAAATTGCGGTCTCTCCCAGAAGATCCTCCCTGGTGGAGTACTGCATCCTCACTCTCCCTATTTCTACAGAACCAGCTTCAACCACCATCAGTCCTGCAATAATCGTTGTTTTATGGTAGCATTGGGTATCTGAGCCCGAACAATGGCGCAAAATGTAAACTGGCGGAACAACTTACACTCATGCTCCAATCAATGCCATGAACTGAGAATTCCTCTAACCAACTGCTCTGGTGGCAGAGCTCAAAGGGAACCAACGCAAACTGGAGTCGAGTTTGGGTTTGGGTGAGATTGAATATGAGAGAGAGACACAATATACATAACATTACAAAGGTTAAATTAGTCATTCAACATATGTCTTTAATATTTCAATTTTTAATAAGAAGAGTAAAATTGTATTTCAACAATTCCGTCAATTAGTTGGATGTGATTGAGGTTTTTGAAATTTTGAGGAGGTAGATGATGTTGCCAATCCTTATTGGGGTGTATATGAAAATTTTCCTATATATATATATATATATATAATTACATATATTATACGTTATAATTACATATATTATATGTTGTGTATAATGTATATCATGTGCCATACATTATGTATTATATGTTATAAGTTTATAATATAGATAGAGAGAGAAGGTATGGTCATAAGCTAGTCTCGGTAGGATGAGTTACCAAAAGAAGATGCAAGGTGGCATGCCATATGGGTTTTTGGAAAGGGAAGAAAAAAATGGAAAGAAGTAAGAGAGAGATGAGACTGACAGAGGGAGAGAAACAAGATGCTAAAGAGGAACAGATCAAAAGTTTGAAAGAAAAGGAAAGGAAGAGCTAAGATAGGGAAGATTAGAAAGGAAAAAATTGATAGATAAAGCTGGGATAAGAGAGATTAGAAAGGAAAAAATTGATAGAGCTGAGATAGGAAAGATTATAAAGAAAAAAAGTTGATGAGAGACCGAGAGGAGGTGAGATGAGGGAGGAGAAAATCTGGCAGATTAGGGAAATTCAGAGAAGAAGGGAGGTAGGGAGAGAGATGAGGGGTAGGAGATCGACAAGTGAAAGGATAATTTGATAGCAAGCCGAGGAAGGGAGAGGCAGAACGAGAGAGGAAGAGAGAAAGGGGAGAAGCAGAATGAGAGAAGAAGAAGATTGAGAGGAGAGAGGAGATGCAAGAGAGGGCCATGAGAGATTCAGGGAGAAAGAGAAAAGAAAAGCAAACAGAGAGATAAAGAGAGGAAGAAAAGAAGTAAACGAGAGATTGAAGAAGGGAAGAACCGACAGAGAGGGGTAAAGAGAGAAGAGAGGAAAGGAGAGGAGAGTCGAAAAAGGGAGAAGAAGAGAGAAGCAGAGATCTAAGAAGCAAAAAAGGAAGAAGAAAGGAGTAGAAGCAGAAAGGAAAAAGAGAGGAGCAGAGAAAGAGGGAAGATAGAGAGAGGTAAGAGCCACAAACCTCATCATCTTCACCTACCATCACCGACTAACCTATTATTCACCTTCAACACCACCGACCACCTACACCAAACCTGCTGTTCACCTTCATCATTCCTGCAACCTCTTGCTCACCATTGAACCCATCATCTTACCTGCAACCTCTTGCTCACTATCGAAACATGCACCATTGAAACCTACACCTTCATCACACCTTCACCTCACTACCCTTATTACTACCGTCGACCTCTCACTGACCATCCAACCTTGCAACCTCCTGTCGCCATCTTTCACGACTGTTGCACCGATTACCCAATCTAGATCACTAACCTGTTGTTCATCAACTTACAACCATTGAAACTTCATCCCCTTCATACAACCCTCATTGTTATCAACCTACAACACCTCATCATCTCGATCACCTACCTAACCTTCAACCCTCATTGTAACCACCTTCAACCCCCACCGGATCAACCCTTACCTGCTCGCGGACAACACTGCACCAACCCCCATCACCTTTAACCTTCACTGAAACACCCCACCATAGCACTCTACCTGCTACAACCACCACCGATTGCCTACTACAACCCACCATCAAAACTCACTACTCCAACCTACCACCATTAACCCTCATCCTCACCTAATGTCACCAACATCACCAAACATCACCCATTACCACCACTGTAAGACCCTTATCGTACTAACCGGTCTTACCACCTTGTATCAGGTCTTCCTATCATGGTCGGGCCAAGCGAACCAAGTGTATGAAGAAACCACAAGGCTAGGTATGAAATTGAATCTAAAATCATCTAATTAGGAGTGTGTGGTCGCAAACCTAAACAGGTGGGGTCGACCACACCTCAAAATAATGAGACCACTGGAGTCTAGGACGTGTGGTCGCATTTTTTAATGTGTGGTCAACGGGTTCTGCTACCCCACGTGCGACCACACGATGTGAAACTGACTCCATGATTAGGAAACCTTCCTAATCTGAAGGGGGTTCTTTCCTAATCTAAGTAGGACTCTATATGGAGGGTTTTCCTTTATATATAGGGCGTCCCTTAGCCTCTTTCATTCTTTTAGAACTCAAACTGAAAGAGAGAGAAAGAGAAGAGGAGGAAGAGAAGGAGAATTGAAGATGAAGACTAAGAGAAGAAAATTCAGAGAGAACTCTGATTCTTCAACAAGTTTAAGGTATGAAAACATTCCCCACATCAGTTGAATGCCTAGAATAGATCATGAAGGAGATAGTAATTCAAAGTGAGACCCCAATCATAAGACCATGGATAAATTCTAAGAGATCCATGCAGGGAATCTATTAGGATGATGGATTATGTAAAAATATGAATTTTAAGCCATAGAACAATCATAGGAAGGAACATGATGACAAGCCAAAGAATCAAAACACGAAGAAATTGAGTTGAGAGTGGAAAAATTGACCATCACTCATGTGGTCGCAGTTTGATCGACCACACGAGCCACATATGATAGACCACACGCCCTCGGGAAAGATCCAAGGAGGTTGTGGTCACATGTGTGGTCACATGATATGCGACCACACATATCGACCACATACCCTGTAGTCACAAAAACTGAGTCCACAGGTGCAGCCACACTTGCGACCACTCAGCTTCTGGAAGTCTAAATTGATGGAAATAAACTCTAATATAGAATCTATAAATTTGTTAGGTTTTCAAGTGGTCTAAAAGTGATTTACAAAGCTTAGACGAGGAACAACTATCGACCAAAGGTGAGGGAACAAGAGCTAAACTAATTGGCTAATAACAAACTGTTTTACTTATTGAGTACAATGTCATGAATGATTATATGATTGTATGCTTGTAATGTGCATTTCACATGTCATCCAATATTCCAGCTATTACTGCTCATGTATATTTAATTCTGTTTATTTATAACATGATGATGATGATGATGTTAGGAATAGGCATGTGAATGTATGCGTGTGGTTAGTGTGGTTGATGCAAGTGGAGCATTAGGAGGAGAACGTGACATTGTGGTTCATCCTGGTCACCAGACTCTAGCTCTATCTCTACTTAAGTCTTGCCCACTAACATCGTCGTATCGTCATTACCTTAGCAGAACTATTACGTCGTAGGGCATCAGGGGAGGTGGTCTCGGACCATGTAGTCTCTGACTCTGCCAAGGGGCCTTAGCTCTATCTCTATGGATGTATTGAGGGATGCTGGGGTGAGGCCTTGGATACACTGTTTGGCATTAGAATTGGTTAGTTGCGAGCCCAGTTTGTAAGCCCTCGCCAATAGGGGCTTACGTGTTGGTATGGGTAGGGCATCAGAGGAAGTGTTATGCGGTGTTTGATCAGGAGACTTTAGTTCTATCTCTATTCCATGATGGGTGCATGTGGGACGACAATGGTGTTTGATCTATTGGACGGATTCACACACTCGTGTATAGAGGTGCCACGGCCACCAAACCTTTCTATAGCCTATTGCAAACTTATAAACCAAATCAAATATATGGATTGAATGCATGCATATATTTGTTGTATTGTTTATTTGCTCACTGAGCCATGATGTGTGCTCACCCTTTCGACGTCGAATATTTTTAGTTTATGATGCAGGTCCTATCGTGGAAGATTATATAAATGCACCAATGTACGAACATGTTGCTGCGATGGATGTGGAAGCTATGGTGGAGTCGCATGATTCGTCGTGCGAGTGCAACTTATCTGTTTTTTATTAGATTTAGTTGTTGGATTATCAGAACATGTAATTGATTACTTTATTTTATTTTATGTCTTGAGTCATTTGGAGATAATTGGATAATTAATTACGTTATCACTGTTAGATACTTAGTTAATTAATATTAAAGACTTCCGTTATTGTTTATTTACTCTGATTATGGTTGTGGTTGTATCTGGTTTAATCGAATGGGTACGGGCTATATGAGATCCTGATTGAATCGTTAGTTCATAGACGGTTCATCACACCATTCTGGTTGGTTCAGAATTAGTGTGTAACAACTTGGTATCAGAGCATTCAGGCTCTGTCTATCAAAACTGTATACTTCCACAAGAGTTCGGGAACTGAGTTAGAATAAACTTAAAAGCTTTAATAAGAACACACCATAAGCACCTGTG
Organism: Protea cynaroides; assembly: GCA_028583415.1. NCBI lineage: Eukaryota > Viridiplantae > Streptophyta > Magnoliopsida > Proteales > Proteaceae > Protea > Protea cynaroides. The sequence continues at coordinate 20,978,244 of CM053266.1, forward strand.
TTGTATGAGACATAAACTAAGAAAGAGAATAATGCACATATGAAAATAAGAAACAAGTTCTATGTATTTATCAAATGAGAATAAAACTAATATATATCCGAATCAGAGTACGGTCCACAATCCGGACAGTTACTCTGTAGTATAAAGTAAAAAGAAATAAAGACATCATGGACCTAGGGGTGCTGGAGGAGGAGGTGTCTCACGATCTCGATCATAATCCTCAACATATACCCTCGTAAACCAGGTTATCTGAGTCTAGGTCACCTGGAGACTAGCTGCCAGATCCACTGCCCGTTGATCAGTAGCACGATGGGCCTCTCAAATCTCATGCAGTAGCCCCATCACGTCATCTGGTGGTGGGTGCGAAGGATCAGCTGAGTGGGAAGGAGCCCGAGAAGGGCCAGCTCTAGTGGAATGTTGTGGTGATGGAGGAGGTATAGCATCCACGTCCATGAACACCCGATCATCATCCTCCTCATCATCACTCTCATGGACCTCTGCTGCTGCTGTTGCTGCCACCTCCACGTCTGCTCCTCTACTCGAGTACGGGGACGCACAATAGCGTTTATCTCCTCGTCACTGACCTGCACATCTCGCATCCCCATCCTGCAGATGGCCTCCTAGTCAAGGTCAGTCGAAAAAGTGTCCTCGTGAATCCTCTCATCGACCAAGTCTACCTGCAGGCGAGTGAGTAGAGTGGTGATCAAATGCCCATAGGGTAGGTTACCCACCAGACCAGGCGTCGTGGCACGATGCATGGTCCTGATAATGATATAAGGAAGGCAGACAGGTTGCCTAGTGCATATGCCGTACAGAATGTATTGGGTCAACTACGAAACCTTCTCATAGTGTCCACTCTGGGGAATCAAGTTATGCTGAATGATCTTGCAAGACACTCGGGGTTCCGGTCGTAGGTTGATTGCCTTCATCTGCCAGCGATCATCCCTAAGAATCTGGCTGTCAATTTCTACACGCATTCTCACTGACAGGAACTGGGGTGCCTTGGGTGCGCAGTATACCAAGGGACCATCATTTGAGATACCCAGAAGATCAGCTAACTTCTGGCAGTTAAATGAGATCTCCACCCCTTTAACTAAACTGGTGATCCTGAACTCTCTACCCATATTTATGTCCTCTGGGTGTAAAACTATTCACCAATTCAGGACAGGTATAACCCTCATATAGAATCACAGGGAGTCAGCCCATATCATTGAATACTCCTTCCACATCAAATAGGGCTAGGTTAGCCAAGTTGACACAACGACCCCCTTTCACCTTCTTACGCTTGTACCGGGCATACTGTACCTTTGTTTCAATAAATCGGAAGCGACGGGAATCATAAACTCTGGGGACTTTAGTGCGAGCCATGTTATCTGCAAGGGGATAGACCAACAAGCAATATATCAGATATAGAGAAAATTTAAAAATTTTGGCATTATGACGGCGTGATTGGCCAAAAGCCTCACTTTTCACCTAAACATTGGGTAGGAGGACTTACATAGGTCCCACCCCATCCTGCAAGGTTTATACAATCGAAAATTTAAACTAGCTGGGTCGAATTTGAAGAAATTTTGACAATTGAGAAAAACCCCAAAATTTAGGTCAAAAATGAAAATTTTCAAGTTTCTATTAAACTAACCGATAAAACTTGAAATTTCTTGAGCGCATTCATTCATTGGGTGGAAAATAGTAATTACCCCCAATAAAAATTAAATTTTTACAGTTAGAAAAATATTAATTTGAAGAAAACCCTATAAATGGAGCAAAACCTAGGTATAAAAGCTTAAAAAGGAGAAAGAGTAGGGAACATACCTGGAAGAACGGAATGTAGGTCGAGATCGATGAAAGAATCACCAAATTTGTACGATTGACACTATAGCAACTCAATGGTGGCGAGTTGAGTTGTGAACAGTAGAAGACAAAAGAGAAATAAAGAAAATGGCTCAAAAATCAAGTTTAAAAACCTGATTTGGGATCGTGTGGTGGCAAAATTCGACAAAAATACGACCCCACGATCGACCACAGGCTCTCGGTGAGCTGACAGGGTTTGTGTGGTCGCAACCCTGTGGTCGCATATACTGCGACCCCACCATCGACCTCACGATGAAAAATACTATGTTTGACTGAATGACTTTAAAGATTGAAATTTTGCCTTGTTTATTTGGATATTGACATGAGATTGACGTATATTGTGATTGCCTCATATGTTCCTTGACTTTCAGACACTACCACTGCCAGAAACAGGAAATGGCTGGGGGAAGAATAACCTGGAGAGGACGTAACCCAATTCCACCTCCACCATCACCTGTGGAGGAAAATGGCTATGAAAACCCTGAGGAACAAGAGAACAGAATATGGTACCGCTAAGAGTCAATGACCAAGCCAACCCCACAAACTTGCCAGCCCCACCTACAGATTTGGCTATTGCGGTGATGAATTTAGCACAATAATTGCAGCAAATATAGCAAGTGCAAACCAACATGCAAGCTACTATGGGAAGGGCTTTCCCAGCTGCAAACACTACACCTTTATCAGCGGGACAAGCTAGTACCATACCAGGGGGTAGCAACACCGTACCCGAAGCATCAGCTATGAACAACACGGTACCCCAAGCACCTCAAACGCCATTTGTACAAGCTCAAGTACAAAACCCTGAAGTAACTCAAAGCGGATACAACCAAGGCAATTACCAGTATCAACGGCCTACATATGGAGCATATGCTCAGTATCAGTTGGACCATTCTCGACTAATCGAGTGTTTCCTGAAGATAAAGCCTAAGGAATTCAATAGCAAGCCATCGGATCCTTTGTGGCCAGCTCATTGGATCGACGAGATGGAAAGGAACTTCATGATGATTATTGTAAATGAAGAGGAAAAAGTTATATGTGCCACATTTATGCTGAAGGGTGATGCACACCATTGGTGGAAGTTTACTCGAAGTTATCTGTTAATGAAGCACACCCAATTGACCTGTGCTATCTATAAAGAAGCTTTCTTCGAGAAGTATTTTCCCAGGAGTTTCAGAGATGCGATGGAAAAAGAGTTTCTGAGTCTGTATCAGGGACAAATGACTGTGGATGAGTATCAGCAGCGTTACGAAGAGTTATTTTTCTTTGCTCCCTCTAGCATGCAGGAGGAAAATACCAAAACCCGAAGGTTCGTTATGGGACTTAGGGGAAGCATCCATGAGCATATATTGGGATTGGAAAAGAAGATTTATAATGAAGTGGGACAGATTGCTCGAGTATTGGAATCGAGCCAGAAGGAAAGTTAGAACAGAGGTATCAAAAGGCCTAATGGAAATTCATATAACAGAGGGGACACAAAGACCTCTAAACCCTACTGTACTCAAGGCTTCAATGCTGCAGCCAAAACTACTCCAACAGTCCAACCTCAACAGAAGAAAAATAGTGAGGGAGTAAAATGTTTTAACTATAATCAAATAGGACATTATTCAAGGGAGTGTCCTAAGCCTAGGAAGCAACTACAGAAAGGAAAGGTTTATGCAGTTACATCTGAGGATGCTGTCGCATCGCCTGATGTGGTCACAGGTATGACCTGAACCTTTCATTTTGTTTTACCTTATGTGAGCATGTAGACTAAATTCAATCAAATCACAGGTATCGTACCTATTAATGGCTTACCCACCAGAGTACTCTTTCACTCTGGAGTTACTCATTCTTTTATATCTGTGTCATTTGGAAAGAAGCTAAATCTACCCCTCAGACCTTTAGACTATAAATTGCTTGTACGTTCACCTATGGGATTAGAAGTGGAACTAGACAGAGGTTATGGACCATGTCTAGTTCTTATCGGCAAGAAGATTTTGGATGCAACCTTAATTCAACTCGAGATGACAGACTTTGACGTTATCTTGGGAATGGATTGGTTAGCTCAGCACTCTGCAAACCTATTATGTGCAGAAAAAAATTGACATTTAAAGACAAGGAAGGAGCAGAGTTTAATTTTGCGGGAACCAAACTTCCCCGTAAACGAAAACTCATTCTCTCTGCATTAAAGGCTAGAAAATGCCTCGAGAAAGGAGGAATTGGATATCTAGTATTCGTGGTCGATCTCACTAAGGAAGCACCACGAATGGAAGATATTGATGTTGTGCGTGACTTTTTGAATGTATTTCCTGAGGAACTATCAGGACTACCACCCGATCGAGCGACAGAGTTCATTATAGATCATATACCCGGAGCCGTACCAGTATCTAAAGCACCTTATCGAATGGCTCCTACTAAACTAAAAGAACTGAAGGTATAATTACAAGAATTACGGGACAAGGGTTATATCAGACCCAGCATATCACCTTGGGGAGCGCCAGTATTGTTCGTGAAAAAGAAGGATGGTTGCGTTCGACTATGTATAGACTATCAAGAATTAAATAAGTTTACAATCAAGAATCGGTATCCATTGTCTCGGATCGATGACTTGTTCGATCAGTTGCAAGGTGCTAAAATGTTCTCCAAAATTAATCTTCGGTCAGGATACCGTCAGTTGAAGATTAAGAAAGGAGATATTCCGAAGACAGCATTCAGAACAAGATATGGACATATGAATTTTTAGTCATGTCTTTTCGATTAACTAACGCACCTGCAATTTTTATGGAACTCATGAATCAGGTATTCCATGATATGTTGGATACATCAATCATTGTATTTATTGATGACATACTAGACTACTCAAAGGACAAAGAAACTCATGTCACAAATCTAAGAGCCGCTCTGCAGCGACTAACAAAAAACGAGAAGCTTTACGCCAAATTTACAAAGTGTGACTACTGGCTAAATGAAGTCGCTTTCTTAGGCCATGTAGTATCCGCTGAAGGAATTAAAGTGGATCCTAGCAATATTGAAGCCATTGTGAAATGGGAAGCACCTAAGAATGTTACAGTAATCAAAAGTTTCCTAGGTTTAGCTGGTTATTATAGACGATTCGTGGAAGATTACTCTAGAATTGTCGTACCTCTCACCAGTCTGACAAATAAAGGAGAAAAGTTTATTTGGATCGATAAATGTGAAGGGTATTTCCAAACATTGAAAGCTAGATTGATATCCGCTCCCATCTTGACTATTCCTATTCCAGGACAACCATTTACTTTGTACACTGATGCGTCTGGATTAGGTTTAGGATGTGTACTTCTGTAAGGAGAATAAGTAGTTGCGTATGTCTCGAGACAACTGAAGACACATGAGAAGAACTATCTCACTCATGACTTGGAATTAGCAGCAGTAGTACATGCTGTCAAGATATGGAGACATTATTTGTATGGTGAGAAATTTTAGATTAAATTAGATCATAAGAGTCTTACTTATCTTTTCAATCAAAAGAAATTGAACATGTGACAGAGGAGATGACTGGAGTTGCTAAAAGATTATGATTGTGATATCTAGTATCATCCAGGGAAGGCTAATGTAGTTGCTGATGTGCTAAGCAGAAAAGCAATGACAAAATCTCAGGGAGAAGTTAACACGAATGCGGCAATGTGTGTTACAAGAAAAGTATTCAATTATGGTAATGAGCAGTTCGTAATAGATACACTGGATGGATCAACCAACCAAGGGTTTATTCATCAGTTTTTAAATATGTTTGCCACATTGAAGATTGTACCTGATCTATTAGACGAAGTGAAAGCCACTATTAAATTAGACCCCTATCTGAGGACACTGCAAGAAGATCTCGAAAAAGGTAAGACTACTCCTGATTTCACTTTGGACCTTGAAAAGGTGTTAAGATATAAAGGGAGAGTATGTGTTCCTGAAAGTAAAGACTTGGATATCAGGCAAAGACTTACGGTAGGAAGTGTCAAACTCCTTTATTTTGGAATGAAGTTGGAGAACGGAGTATTGTTAAACCAGAGTTTATTGAAGAGACTTGTCGAGTAGTCGACATTATTAAGGAAAGTGTTCGAATAGCTCAGAACCGTCAGAAGCAATATGTAGATAATCGACGTAGAGATCTCGAATTCACCATAGGTGATAAGGTATTTCTGAAAATATCTCCTATGTGTGGTTTGAAAAGGTTCGGACAGAAAGGGAAGCTAAATCCGAGATATGTCGGGCCATATGAGATCCTAGCTAAACGTGGGAAAGTGGCGTATCAATTAACATTACCCCCATCTATGTCAAGTGTACATAATGTATTTCATATCTCATTACTGAAGAAGTACGCCAAAGATCCAACACACGTGATAACAGCGGATCCATCGGGTCTAACTGATGATTTGACATTCGAAGTAGCACCAATCGAAATTACCAGTCAGATGGTTCAACGTCTATGCAACCGTGACATTTATTATGTTAAGGTTACTTGGAGGAGCTAAGATGTAGAAGAGATCACATGGGAAGAAGAGAATGTCATGCGAAAGTAATATCCTCACATTTTCAACTCGAAAGGTATGTGCAAATTTTGAGGACAAAATTTATAATAAGAGGGGAGTTGTAAAATCCATATCGTACTAACCGGTCTTACCACCTTGTATCAAGTCTTCCTATCATGGTCAGGCCAAGCGGACCAAATGCGTGAAGAAACCACAAGGCTAGGTATGAAAATGAATCCAAAATCATCTAATTAGGAGCGTGTGGTTGCATACCTAAACACGTGGGGTCGACGACACCTCAGAATAATGAGACCACTGGAGTCTAGGATGTGTGATCGCATTTTTTGGACGTGTGGTCGACAGGTTTTGCGACCCCACGTGCTATCACACGATGTCAAACTGACTCCGTGATTAGGAATCCTTCCTAATCTGAAGGGGGTTCTTTCATAATCTAAGTAGGACTCTATATGGAGGGTTTTCCTTTATATATAGGACGTCCCTTAGCCTCTTTCATTCTTTTAGAACTCAAACTGAAAGAGAGAGAAAGAGAAGAGGAGGAAGAGAAGGAGAATTGAAGAGGAAGACTAAGAATTCAGAGAGAACTCTGATTCTTCAACAAGTTTAAGGTATGAAAACATTTCCCACATTAGTTGAATGCCTAAAATAGATCATGAAGGAAATAGTGATTCAAAGTGAGACCCCAATAATAAAACCATGGATAAATTCTAAGAGATCCATGGAGGAAATCTATTAGGATGATGGATTATGTAAAAATATGAATTTTAAGCCATAGAACAATCATAGGAAGGATCATGATGATAAGCCAAAGAATCAAAACACGAAGGAATTAAGTTGAGAGTGGAAAAGTTGACCATCACTCATGTGGACACAATTTGATCAACCACACGAGGCACATATGATCGACCACACGCCCTCGGGAAAGTTAGAGGGAGGGTGTGGTCGCATGTGTGGTCACATGATATGCGACCACACATATCAACCACACACCCTATGGTCGCAGAAATCGAGACCACAGGTGCAGCCACACCTGCGACCACTCAGCTTCTGGAAGTCTAAATTGATGAAAATAAACTCTAATTTAGAATCTATAAATTTATTAGGTTTTCAAGTGGTCTAAAAGTGATTTACAAAGCTTGGACGAGGAACAACCATCGACCAAAGGTGAGGGAACAAGCTCTAAACTAATTGGCTAATAACAAGCCGTTTTACTTATTGAGTCCAATGCCATGAATGATTCTATGCTTGTATGCTTGTAATGTGTATTTCACATGTCATCCAATATTCTTGCTATTACTGCTCATACATATTTAATTTTGTTTATTTATAACATGATGATGATGATGATGTTAGGAATAAGCATGTAAATGTATGCGTGTGGTTAGTGTGCTTGATGCGAGTGGAGCATCAGAGGGAGGATGTGACATTGTGGTTCATCCTGGTCACCAGACTCTAGCTCTATCTCTACTCAACTCTTGCCCACTAACATCGTCATATCGCCATTACCTTAGCAAAACTATTACGTCGTAGGGCATCAAGGGAGGTGGTCTCGGACCGTGTAGTCTCTGACTCTGTCGGGGGGCCTTAGCTCTATCTCTATGGACGTATTGAGGGATGCTGGGGTGAGGCCTTAGATACACTGTTTGGCATTAGGATTGGTTAGTTGCGAGCCTAGTTTACAAGCCCTCGCCAATAGGGGCTTACGTGTTGGTATGGGTAGGGCATCAAGGAAAGTGTTATGCGGTATTTGATCCGAACACTTTAGCTCTATCTCTATTCTATGATGGGTGCATGTGGAACGGTAATGGTGTTTGATCCATTGGACGGATTCACACACTCATGTATAGAGGTGCGGCGGCCACCAAACCTTTCTATAGCATATTGCAAACTTATAAACCAGACCAAATATAGGAATTGAATGCATGCATATGTTTGTTGCATTATTTTGCTTGCTTACTGAGCCATGATGTGTGCTCACCCTTTCGACGTCAAATATTTTTAGTTGATGATGCAGGTCATATCGTGGAAGATTATATGAATGCACCAATATACAGACATGTTGCTACGATGGATGTGGAAGCTATAGTGGAGTCGCATGATTCGTCGTGCGAGTGCAACTCATGTATTTTCGATTAGATTTAGTTGTTGGATTATCTGAACATGTAATTGATTACTTTATTTTATTTTATGTCATGAGTCATTTGGTGATAATTGGATAATTAATTACGTTATCACTGTTAGATACTCAGTTCATTAATATTAAAGACTTCCGTTATTGTTTATTTACTCTGATTATGATTGTGGTTGTATCTGGTTTAATCAAATGGGCACGACCTATACGAGATCCTGGTTGAACCGTTAGTTCATAGACGGTTTATCACACCATTCTGGTTGGTTTAGAATTTGGGTGTGACAACCACTCATCGATCACCACCCACTGCTATCACTCATCCTTACTACTCGTAACCCTGCAACAACCTCCACCACGACCTGCGTACATTGCGTTACCTTATCTACCTACTGGTTACCACCCTTGTGATAATCCCCATCTCACAACCATTGATCCATTATAACCCCATCAGCACCATTGATCCATTGCATCATCCCTACTATTGATCCAATCCCTACCACCTTACTTGTTGCCTTTAACCCATTACACCATTACTGTAGATCGCCTATCGATTCTACAACTACCTTCACCATTCTACCATCAACCCACCGAACTTGATACCCTACCATAAAACCTATCCATCTAATCGACGACACTCCCTTCCATTGATCTGTTACACCCTCATCACAGACCATCCATCTAATCTGCTACACTTCCTACCATTGATTTGCTATATCCTCATCACATACCATCCATCTAATCTGCTACACCCCCTACCATTGATTTGCTACATCCTCACAATCATCTGATTTGATCTGTACCCTCATCAATATTGATTTGAGAACCATCTCATTTGAACTATAGATCAAAAATTTAATTTTGAATACTTGATTACATATTGATGTGATTTAATTGAATCTGAACTGCTAATTTCAAATCTGAACTTGATTACATATTGATGTAATTTAATTAAATCTCAACCATTGATTTGAAATCTGATCTTGATTACATATTGATGTGATTTAATTAAATTTGAAACCTTGATTTCAAATCTGATCTTGATTACATATTGCTGTGATTTAATTAAATCTGAACCCTTGATTTAAAATCTGATCTTGATTACATATTGACATGATTTAATTAAATCTAGGTCGTTGATTTTAAATTTGATATTGATTATATTGACGTGAGATTTAATTAAATCTGAACCGTTGATTCTAAATTTGATCTTGATTATATTGATGTGAGATCTATACATTAGATCTGAACCATTGATCAAAGATCTGATCTTGATTGCATTGTTAATGAGTTACATTAAATCTGGTCATTAATCGAGGATTTGAATTTTTTTTTTGATACATTGTTAATGTTATTTACGTTAAATCTCAACCATAGATCTGAAATTTGGTTTGATACATTGAGGCACACATACTTTGTTTGAGGGTAATACATGAGATGCATATGTTATGATGCCATGTTGACATGTCTATCATCTTAATGCTCACATTCTCACTGCTATATTTAATGCTCACATTCTCATTATTACATTTGAATGCATCACATGTCATATTTAGATTGCTCACATGCCATACTTGGATTATTCACATGCTACACTGATTTACTGTCATATCTGTTTGCTGCTGCTAGATTTGATCTATTTGTTATTATCATATTTGATCTGTTTGCGACTGTTATGTTTGATCTGTTTATCACATTGAGATTTACTGTCATATTAGAATTTTGATTGCTACATTGAGATTTACTGTCATATTAGAATTCAGATTTGCTATTTTGAGATTTCTACCATATTAGAACTTTAATTTGCTACATTGAGATTTATTATCGTATTAAAATTTTGATTATTACTTTGGTATAATGCCATATTTAGAATGATAAATTTTCATATTTAGAATGATACATCTTTCATAAATCTTAAAGCACACAATAAATAAGGAAAGTGAACCCTATGATGAAAATGTAGGGATAGGTAACAGGATAAACCGAAATGAAATTATAGGGATAGACAAATTCGATAGACCTAAGATGAAATTATAGGGACATGCAACTCGATAAACTTAAGATGAAGATGTAGGGATAGGTAACCCAATAAACCAAAAAGTAAAAGGAGTTTGGGTTGATGTATCCCCAAATCCAACCATTATAACAAGTTTTTGAATTACGATGTACCTGATTTCCAAGACTACTAGAATACGTAGGATTTTTAGGAGAGTTCTCAAATACGATACTACAGTCGACAGACCATTAGATTCAATCTAAGTCATCCATTAAGAATAAGCTGCAAACTTGAATAAAGAATTTAATTGAAGCACATGCATAAGCCACATTTATAAATTTTAATCACACAAAATCCATTCGAACTACTTTTTTTGACCTGATTCTCAAGAGATAATGGTCTCAAAGGATATGTAGGCAATTTGAGAATATTTTCGATTCAATCTAAGACCAAATCAGGTTCGGCTCATTGTATAGTACCTTGCTTGTTTATTTGTTTCAAGACATGTATGGCTGAACCCTAGGTTAGAAGAACGTAACAACTTAGTTTAGGACTTCTCCCATTAACCCTAGTCATCCAGTTGACCAAGTATAGTTAGAATTAGAGTCTAAGGAAAGTATAGAAGGTCGATCTTGATCGGACGGTTTGAGTGCCTAACACTTTTCCAAAACTGTACCTTGAATACTTATCCTATCTCATGCAGACCAATGAACCAATCTTATGGGTTATGAGTCAATAGAAGTCTTACCTTACGGTGAGACACATTTATAGGTCCTCGACTTTAATCGAGGTGGTAACTCCAAACAAATTTCTTGATCACCCCGAGGATGCAAGTTTCCTCATTTGCCCTCACACTTCTGTGGTGGGAACAACCTCTTTTAGGTTCATGGTGGGAAGGTCATGTACACCCCAATTATGGACTAACCAGTAGTGTGATGAATTGTCATAAGAATCAACGGTTCAACCAGGATCTCGTGTAGGCTGTGTCAATCATGTTAAACCAAAATACATTCCACTGTAATAATCAGAGATAAAAAAGTAAATAGCAGAAGTCTTATTAATATTGAACTGAGGTCTAACATGATAAATAATTAAATAATCTAGTTATCTCCAAGTAACCAAAACGTAATTAATACCTATTACAAGTATCAAAATACAGAAATAAAACACTAAGTGTAATTACGGTGGAAACACTCGCTTGACGAGTCTTGCTCGTCCTCCACAGCTTGCACCTCCGTAGCCGCCACATGTCCATTCATTGGCGTATCCATCTAGTCTTCAACAGTAACACGTACAACATCAGAAACTAAAAATAATTATGTACGCGAGGGTCAGCTCTCCAACTTGAGCTCAGTGAGTGAACAAAACAATGCAACAAACATATGCATGCATTCAATTCATACCTTTGGTCTGGTTTTTTAACGTTTGCAATGTGCTATAGAAAGGATTAGCGGCCATCACATCTCTATACACTAGTGTATAAGCCCACCTAATGGATCAAACACCATTGTCGTCTACATCCACCCCACCATGGAATAGAGATAGAGCTAAAGTGTCTGGATCACATACCCCCAACACTTCCCCTGATGCCCTATCCATACCAACACGTAAGCCTCTATTGGCGAGGGCTTGCAAACTGGGCTCGCAGCTAACCAATCTTAATGTCATGCAGTGTATCTAAGGCCTCACCCCAGTATCCCTCAATATGTCTATAGAGATAGAGCTAAGGCCCCCCAACAAAGTCAAAGACCACACGGTCCGAGACCACCTCCCCTGATGTCCTATGACATAATAGTTCTGCTAAGATAATGACGATATGACGATGTTAGTAGGCAAGACTTGAGTAGAGATAGAGCTAGAGTCTGGTGACCAAGTTGAACCACAATGCCACGTCCTCCCCCTGATGCTCCACTCGCATCAAACACACTAACCACACACATAATCACAAGCATATTCCTAGCATCATCATCATCATGTTATAAATAGACAGGAATAAATATGCATGAGCAGTAATAACAAAAATATTGGATGACATGTGAGATGTACATTACAAATATACAAGCATAGAAACATTCATTGCATTGGATAAATAAAGTAAAACAGTTTGTTATTATCCAATTAGTTTAGGTCTTGTTCCCTCACCTTTAATTGATGTTTGTTCCTCTCCCAAGCTTTGAAAGTCACTTTGAATCTATTGGGAACTTAAATAATTAATGTATTTAAGTTAGGGTTCAAGTTTACAAAGTTACGATAGTAAAAAATCATATCTGGTCTCCAAATATACTTGTTGTTATCGTATGGCCGATACCCTATGGTCGTTCCTATGGTCTCAATATATGCGACCATACGACATACGATCGATACCCTATGTCGCACTATATGCGACCGTACCTGCGACCATGCGTTTCCTGAATTCTTTTCGAATGGCTATGGTCGATACTCTGGTCATCTTATGATCGATCATAGCTGCGACCATACGTAGTCAAGTTAATTTTTACTTCTCATACAAGTTCCTCCTCTTGGCTCATCAATGGGATTCATCCTAAAATCATCATATGGCCTTTAATCACAGTTTATCAACTATCCCTACCCTACTCTCTTGGTTTCCCATAGAAAACCTATAACCAAATCATTATATTAGGTTCCATATATCAATTTGAAAAAAACATATTCTATCTGATCTACCCTACAGAGTCAAGTCCATACCTTAAGCTTGCTGTAGAGAGATAGAACTCTTCTCTACAAAACCTTCCTCTCAGCCTTCTTCTCCAAATCTCCTTCTCCTTCTTTTCCTCTCTCTCTTTCTCTCCTAGGTTTGGAGTTTCAATTTGAGTTCTAAAAGAGTGAGAGAGGTTAAGGGACATCTTTTATATAGGGGAAAACTTCCTTATAGAGTCCTCTTTCAATTAGGAAAGAGCCCCCCCTCAAATTAGGAAAGTTTCCTAAACACGAAGTCGGTTCTGGGTTCGTACGGTCGATCGTGCCGTCGCATAATCTGTCGACCATACATATTCAAAACAGTTGACCATACGTTGTACGGTCTCAATATGGTCGACCATACGTGCGACTGTACCCCTAAAAAATGTCATCGTACGTCCAAAATTTACTATTTTGAGTTTTTGACTGGTTGCTTCCACACAAACTTAAACAGTCAACCACCCCAACTAAATTTGACTTGTTGCTTACTTCATCTTGTGATTTCTTCATACAATTGGTTCACTTGAGCCGATTATGATGGGAAGATCAGTTACGACACAAGAACGTAAGGTTCGATCAGGTTTGTGGTGTGTGGGTCTTACAGTCGCCTGAAGTCCCCAATAGGTCGGCTGTGCATGTGGAAATAAGCTTTGACCTGGCTATTGGATGGTGAAAAACTCATCCACCCTAAGGAACTCTTCCTAGACCTCGTTAAAAATGCCTTTCACTGAAACAAAAAGATGAAAAGATAATAAGACAGGATAAAAGAAAGATGAGTCAGAATCACTTAAAGTAAGGCTTACAAGAGGTCATATTTATAGGGAAAGACATCGTACTTTAAATTATGGTACTTTACTGGCCTCGTTTTATCCATCTTCCCCAAAATTGCTTCCTCCCTAAGAGTCAGCACAGGCGAAAAATTAACCTGACCAACATCAACAAATTTCCATTCATTGCCGATGGGGAGACTTGTTCTTCCCTTTAGGGTTATACCCACTTTTATGGAAGCAAAGAAGATATTAAATTTCTAACCATGGTTGGAGGAAGGGACCCCCCCCCCCCTCTATGATCTTTGGTCTACTCGAAGGACGGCTCATGAAGTTTTAATTCCTGTTAGCCTCTCTGGTTTATGTTTTGGGTCATTTCCAAGTCATAAGAGTTAAGTAAAAAAGTTCTTGGAATAGGGCTAGGGTAGGGAAGGTCCTAAGTTTTGAAGAAAAGATGATGAAGGCAGTAATGTACGCCCAGCCATTCAGGGTCAGTTGTGTTGGGGCAAGACCATAGTTACCTAGTAACTCATATACAAGGTAATGACCTGAGAAGCGGAAATCTGAAGAGAACATCTCTTCATAGACTACCATTTTCTTGAGGAAAGGGTGACTGTCATCTTTATCGGGAACATCAAGTTGGATAAAATCTAGAATCAAGAACTGAGTCTTCATAAAAGCAATCCATGAAAAAGTCATTTTTTACTCCCAAAAAGCTCCGACATAGAATGGACTGAGTAGAGGACATGAGGAGGTGTCTCCGAGATGGTTTCTAGGGCCAGAGGCATCTGTGTGGCCTGGCAAGATATTTTGTAGCTTGAAAGTTTTAGTTTCTAACTCTTGAAGAGCTAGGGTTTCTTAAAGTTCTTGGTTTCTGGTGGTCCGACTATGTTTGGTTTACCACAATCTTATGACCCTATATTGAGAAGAAAAAGAAGAAAGAAGAAATGGAGAACTTACTTAATTGAGAAGAAAAAAGAAGAAATCTTATCTGAATCGCTGAGCATTAAGTGACATTGATCCCACATTGAGGTTATCTATTAACCATTTCCTTCATGGCGAACTACTATACACCGTCATTTGGAGTTTCATGATGACGCTTCAGTTTCCTAGGCAAGTTTTTGAAAATGCAAAATATTGGAGGAATGCCTATAAATTCCTTTATTCACCTTCTTCTTTATTTCTTCCGTTAAATCGATCATCTGAAAGTCCTTCTTTTCATTCCCTTGAGTCCTCGACAATCGTCTCCATTTCTTCTTTCTTCTTATGACCCTATATTGAGAAGTGAAAGAAACTTGTTTCTTCCTAGATCTACACGTGTTCACAGTTTAAATTTTCTATAGTCTCTGTCTTCCATCTATTCCCCTTCCCTAAGTTCCAATAGAAGTACCATCTTTTTCAATGCTCCCTACAAGTCTATATAGATTCTCAATCATCTGCCCATGCATCACAACCATGGCTCCTCTTGAGACCTTAAAAACTCCACCTTCAGATGAGCATCTATAGCCTCTCGAATCTAGTACTCCTAATGAAATCAGATTCTTCCTTGGATTTGGTACATATCTAACCCTAGTTACAGTTTGCACAATCCCATCAAACATGCAAATCTGTGTAGTCCCAATCCCAATAACCTTGCTTTCAGCATCATTTTTCATTCTGATCGTACCCTTATCATATATATGATATGTAGCAAACTGTTATCTAACTGAACACATATGAAATGAACAACCCGAATTTAAAATCCCATATGAAATATCCGTACCTGATGAAGTAGTGAGATAGACATCTCCATCACTCCATCCTTCCATGGTAGCAACAGTAGATGATTTTTCTTCAATCTTCTTGTCGTCCTTACGCTTTCGATAATTTCTTTTTATATGACATTCCTCCTCGTAATAATAACAAGTTATTTTGTGACCTTGTGACTTAAAACAACTTCTATTATTGCCATACTCCAGTCTCCCATTTGATCTTCCTCTGCCCTAATCACCATCTGTAATAAAGGCATTACCCTCCTCTAATGTTTCATCACCACTATTTTTTGTCGTGTCTCATTCATCAGCAAAGCAGCAAAAACATCATCAAGTTCGAAAGTATCATTACCAAACAGCATTGTAGTCACAATGTGATCAAATGAAAGAGATAATGAGGCCAACATGAGAAGTGTCTTGTCCTCTTCTTCGATCTTCACATCAAGAGTAGACAACTTCGTCAGAATTCTATTGAAATCATCAATGTGTACCTTAAATTTCACTCCATTAATAAGCAAAAGTCATATAATTGTTTCTTTAAGAACAATCAATTTATTAATAATTTAGACTTGTACCTGCTCTCCAACTTGTTCCAAACTTCTTCTAGATCCTCCAAACTAATAATCTCACGAAGAGTGTTATCCGCTAGAAATAATTAGATCGTGCTATTTGCTAGATCCCTTAATTCTAGGTAGTCATCATTCGTCATATTTCCTGGCTTATCGGATTCCTTCTTAAGACCCTTAATAATCCCCTCCCACGTAAGAATATTTTTCACCTATTGTTGCCACAAAGTGAAATCATTATGGCCATTGACGGGTTCTTTAGAGAAGTTTAAACCCTTCGCCACCATTCGATTAACCCAATCTTTGTCTTCCATACCTTCTCCTTTCTCTTCTTCGAATCTATTAGAAAAAAACCCTTGCTCTAAAGTTGTAAGATCTTCTCTTTAGGATCCTTGCTCACCCCTTTCCTTCCAGATCCATTATGATCTGCCCGAACCCTACTCTGATACCACTTGTTAAGGATGAAAACGTAAACAAGAGAAAATATAAAGAACAAGCAATCACACAAATACAAGAATTTATCGTGGTTCAGCACCCAATGCGGAATGCCTACCTCCACCCCAGAGAATCAGAGATTTTCTTTATTCACCAAGAAAACTCTACACATCTTTCCACCTAATAGAATGTTTTCCCTTTGCTCTGCTACCTAGGGTTCTTCCCATAGAGACAATATATAGGTTCTCTAGAAACCCTAATCATATACAATTACAAATTGACTCTTGTACAGATAATGGACCCAAACCCAAATCCAAATACAACTTCAATAACTATGTGGGCCGCACAGAATACAAGACACAACCCAACATCTAAGACCAAACCACTAAAACCCATATTAGAACCTTCTTATGACTAAATGGGATGGTTCTAATTGCAACTGAAACCATCCGAAGCCGTTTAGTAATGAGTTGTTGACATGGATGTTGGCTATGAAAGATATTGAATTGAATAATTTGAATTTAAATTTTGATTTGGTATATGTGTGTTTGGGGGCCATTAGTGTTGATTGTCTAAATGTGTTGATGTTTAAATTTAAGTTACTACAATAGGGACTTAAAGTCATAATTGTGAAGAAAATGTACAATAGGAAATTATTTTGAGTATTAGTTTTATTGGAACGTTTGATGAATTGGATTCAAGAAATTTCAAGTTATGATATTGAGAATGTTTTGATTTAGTGTGGGTTGATTCAAAATAATTTTCTAGTTCTATGTAAATTATAAGTGTACTTTATTTGTTATAAATATTTGAAATGATTAATGAATTAAAATTTTATAGTCTTTTATAAATCCTTGAGAAGGTAGGCTTTTGAGTGTCCAAAACCATTAAGAAACCGGAACCGGACCAATTCATTATTAAATGGGACGAGTTTCTAGTTTTTGGGACCGTTTAATAAATGAGGCAGTTATGCGAATGGCCTCCTTGGGATTGAACCGAAAAGGAACCATCCCAATTAACACCCTTAAGTAGGACCCACCTGGTGATCCAATATCCAAATCGGTTAAGATCGTCTGTATCACTTGTATACATTTGCCCCCATGTATTAGAGCACATTTTTTTGTTTACTTTTTTTAAGGAAAAATTTCACGTAGTATCCAAAAAGTATCTGAAACATCAACTACCACCCTCAAGTTTCTAAAGTTATCAACTACCACCCTAAAAATTAACACCTTTAATCATAGAGACTCAATTCGTTAAGAGACTTCCATTAGATAATGATGTTAGCTCAAATCGATTTTTTAAAGGACAATATTGCCCTTATTGTAAGGGTAAAAAACCATTTTACCCTGCAACTCTGCAACTCTCATTCTTCCTCTACAAATCATTGGAAGATGTACTTAAAATCTCAACTCTCTTCTTCGCTTTAGTTAGACTTTAACAATCAGAAATTCAATAAAGGAATTTAAACATATATTCTAAGGTTCTGCACCAGTTTTTGAGGAAGTAATGAATAGTACAGTTTCAAGTCAAAAATGAAATACAAACTATAAAATGGAAATATTATCAAAGTTAAAACTATATGAAACTATCATCCCACCTGGAGATGAGCTTTAGAAGACCGATTGTAGAGATGGAGCCCAAAAGAGCTCTGGCTCCCACCAAAACCAGGCAAACTAAATTAAAAAGCTATATGAAACTATCATCCCACCTGGAGACGAGCTTTAAAAGACTGATTGTAGAGGCAGAACCCAAAAGAGCTTCGGCTCCCACCAAAACCAGGCACTTCAATCTCCTCTTCTTTCTTTTTTTTTTCTTTTTTTTTCTTTTTTTTTTTTTTTTTTTTTTTTTTTTTTGGAATTTGTTTCAATATATTGCATACGATTTTGCTATGGTAAGTTTCAGAAGACCGATTGTAGAGACGGAACCCAAAAGAGCTCCGGCTCCCACCAAAACCAGGCACTTCAATCTTTTCTTTTATTTTTGGTATTTGTTTCAATATATTGCATACGATTTTGCTGTGGTGAGTTTCAGAAGACCGATTATAGAGATGGAGCCATATGGCTCTCACCAACTCCCACCAAAACCAAGCATTTAAATCTTTTTTTTTTTATAATTTGTTTTAATATATTGCATACGATTTTGTTGTGGTGGGTTTCATCGTCTTTGACCGTTCAATCTCTTGTACGCTCTCAGTCTTCCTCTTACAGGATAGCTTTTAAGCGTTTCTAGTGAACTGGATTATGTTTTTGGATTGCAGTAGGAAAATTTTAGGAAACATTTCAGGTGGACTGGATGGATTATGATGGCGTGGATAGATTTCAATGGCAATATTTTTTAATCTGCCATTTCTTGCAAACCAGAACTCAAATGAACTTGACATTTCTTGTTGGACTTCATACATTCCATGCCTAATTGAAGATTGAAAAGATAGATAAAGTCGTCCCATTTTCAAGTTCCAAAATTGCAGCATCTTTTTAAACAAACTAGAGCTCAAATCACATGAAAATTCCAGCAGGAGTACCAGAATCGCAAGGGCTTGCCGTTGCGATCCTCGAAGCTCAAGAGAAGGCCCTTCTCTTTGGGAGTGGAGTCCGGTAGGTTTGGAAGAGGGCATTTTAATCAAATGAAGAAGAAAAGAACCCCATTTCATCACCTCAGGATTAACTAATTACAGAAACAGAACAAGAGATTTTTTCCTCTTTTTTTCCTTCTCATTTTGATTTCAATGCTTACTTTGTCACACCCCAATTCTGGTCGAACCAAAAGTGTGAATGAACCGTCAATGAATCAACGGCTCAAGCCAGGATCTCGTAAGACCATGCCAACAATTCAAACCATACACTCAATCATAATCAGAATAAGTAAATAATAGCGGAAGTCTTTATTAATGGTAAACACTCCATTTTTGCTATCTCAGCTGAACAAAGTCCTACTGATGTATAGACAATAAAAGAAGAGAGATGAGTGAAAGTTTAGATTTTTGACATGATCTCGAGGTAGTTTTCGGTGGGTCCCATAGCAAGGGCATGGGCGGCAACCTGCATGGATGCATAGTTCATGGAATTATCTTCGAAATGAGATCAGAATTGCTTAATTCTAATATCAAATGAAGAAGATATGGTTATTTTAGTCGGACGATACGTACAAGAGAGGTTTTTAAAATTATCATAAATATTCCAAGGACTTTTGTACAAATTATCGTAAGTTTAATTATTTAAACTTCAAATCATCATATCATGGTCATCCAATGTCCAAATCAGATGATTCTAACACCATTATGTTCCATATTCAGTCCTCTTCAAAGTAGACATAGAAAATCAGTGATAGAGGCTGCAAGATCTCATGCAAAGTTGCAACCCGAAATGGACATTTAAACTTTTGTTTCTTTATATTTTGGTCATCCTACATCTGAATTAGGTGATTCAAGCACGTTTATTTTTCATTTTCAGTACTCTTCAAAGTGAATGTAGAAAATCCAGGAAATAGGTTGTCAGTGGGACCCACACGGAATTGCAAGATGATATGGCTCATAAAATGATAACAAGTGAGAAAGCCAGTCTCAGCCTAACCTGGTTCAACCAAAATCAGTCCAACCCAGTCAATAACTAGTCTTGCCTGACCCAGCCCGGACCAGTTCGGACCAAATCAAGTTAACCCATGTGCATGTAATTCATATGCGTTATATGTATAGTATACTATATTTTTTTGTATATTATATAATACATGTATGTATATTATATTATATATATTTATATATTTTATATTATTATATATCATATATATTTGTATGCAAGGAATCAAAAGGGGGGGACTAATCGGGTTAGAGAAGAGAGAGAGGGAAAACCCGAGAAGAGAAGGAGGTAGAGGGTACAGTAGGAGAGCGAGAGAGGAGATAAGAGAGAAAGAGATAGAGTCCGGGTAAGACTGAAATACGAGGGAGAGAAGTAGAGATAAAGAGAGAGAGGCCGTGAGATTGAGGGGAGTTTCTTTGGCTGGGAACGGGGGAGAGAGCGGAGAAGTGCAGAGGGAGGGAAGAAGAATAACAAGGAAAATAAGCATGAAGAAGAAGTAGAAGAGAAAGAAGAGAAGCGGTAAGCTATTCTCACAATATCATCCCCTGCTTACACGCCTGCACATCTGCCATCAGATATCACCACCATTAACCATCAATCTTCACATCTCTTCATTCCACAGCCACCTGTATCACCACTGATATGCCCCCGATCTGCCACCACTAAACCACCCCGACTTACCAAATTGCTCAGTGAAACCCTTCCTAACCTGCTACCCATTGCAACCGACATCATCGTCGCCCCTCTGAAACCCGCAACCACCATCGTCTCCCTCATCTCACCATCTTTCCAATTCTGCAACTCACTGTAGCCTCATCGAATGCCCTCATCTCCATTATCCCTTAAGCCATGCCCTATCAAACCCTGCGACACACCTCCGTTGAAACCTGACTTACCCTCACTGATTACCTACTGCCACCTTCAACCATTATCCGACACCAGACCGCCACTGTTCACAACCTAAATCCAGCCAACCTGCAACATCACACTCCACCACAATACCCTGCAAATTCCGATCCACTCCATCATCTCACCAACCACCTGCGATGCCACCACCCCGATACTGATCCTCAATTTAGTCCCAATCTACGCAACACCCCTAATTACCCTTGCATACCACTATACCATACAACCCAACAAAACCACTTGTCACCACCATATTACCCCCCACCTAGTCACCTTCACCGTAACCAGATAATTGTTGTCCATGTGTTGTCATTGTTGGCAACTTGACTGAGGTGGCAGCATAGTTGAGCTTACAGAGGAGAGAGGGTGTCAGTGTAGGAGAGAGATTGTCTGTCTAAGTGGTAGTGATGAAGAAGCATTGGGCATATTCTACAGTATTATACAGAGTATGGGTCTCATTGATGATGTGGTTTGTTTGATGAGCGAGAAAATATAAAGAGAAAAAGAAGAGAGAGAATGGTGATAGAAAGAGGAGAGAGAAAATAAAGAGAGAGTGTCT
The DNA here is from genome assembly GCA_028583415.1 of Protea cynaroides. Taxonomy (NCBI): domain Eukaryota; kingdom Viridiplantae; phylum Streptophyta; class Magnoliopsida; order Proteales; family Proteaceae; genus Protea; species Protea cynaroides. Next base: position 20,999,968 of record CM053266.1, read on the forward strand.
ACAGGCCCCACAGGCAAGGTGGCAGTGACACATGCAATATGGCAGTGATACAGGCGATGTGGCTATGTTACAGGCAGTGTGACAGTGTTTATGATGGTGTGACATTCTCAAAAGAGAGAGAAAAATCAAGAGAGAGAAAGAGGAGAGAGAAATTTGATGATGGGACCCACCATGCCGAAGTGGCCTACCACCATGGCCGCCAGCCCTGTAGCCAAGGCCAGCAGGGCCATGCCGCATGCCGCAGCCGCAGCCAGCAGCAGCAGCAAGCAGCATGCCCAGCTGCAAGCCGCAAGCCGCAGCAAGGCATGCCACAAGCCGCAGCAAGGCATGCCGCAAGCCATGGCCTTGCCCCTGGCTTTCCCTCCCCGTAAGCCGCAACTCTCGCACACCATGTGTTCGGCTGATTTCCAGGAAAGAGAAAAGCTCTCTGGAAATCAGACCCTGGGACGGTTTAACACTTTTGTTCTCTTTTTACAGAGGCCATTCAATATTTATGCAAGGGTATATTCGTCAGGTCAAAATGATAGAGATCAGAAATCGGTAGTCAAGGATGAGCCACGATGCTCAGATTCTTATCCGACGGCCAAGAAGAAGGCGGGCTATGGTGGGATGCGGCGGGCGCATCAAAGTTCTCCTGCGAGAAAGAGGATTGGGTGGAAGTAATTTAATGTTGTGGATCGCATCATATGCAGTGGATCCCATTATTCGGTGTAGCGTGCATTCGGTGTGGCAGCAGATGGATCCCTATCGAAAGGCCCATATCAAACATGATCGTCACTGATGCTAAAATAAAGATCCAACGGTAGAAATATAATCCCACCATTTTCAGCGATTTAACGGATTAGATTGAAGATGCTCTGAGCAGCGAATCAGAACTCAACAATGAGTTCTAATCGGTCAGCGTTGGCGTCACTATGGTGTGGCACGTCCACACAAATGCTTTGGGAAGATCCAGATCGTATGGTTAAAGTTTGATACGATCGATAATGACGTCTTTTACCAGATCCAACGGCCGAAACTCAAGCCTACCACTTCTAATTGATCCAGCGGCCATTATTAGAAACTTTGTGCTCCACAAATCGAAACTAGACAACGTAGCAGTGGCTCGGCTTCCATGCTTCGCAGGTACACCATATGCGATCAAAGATTCTATTTTAAATATTTTTACTGGCTGAACTTGTTTTGATCATAACTTGATCATCTTAAGTCCAAATCCAACGGTTCAACTTGCATTCTCTTTGTTTTTTAATGCTCTATACTAAGAGCATGATTTGGGGACGATGAACTAAGTGGAGGCTCGGATCATTGGTGAAAAACCTCTCTTGGAAGGTTTTGGTGAGTTTTAATGCATTGTATACCTACACCAACTTTCAAGGAGGTCATTGAGAGTCCATTGCAAGCTTGAGAATGATTGTAAGCCATTAATGGAGGTAGTGAGAGCTTGCAAAAGAAGCTTCTATTGTTTTGACTGAAATACCAAGCTAGGGTTTCGGTTTGGTTTTGTATGGAAGATTATTTCCTCTCATTTACATGATGTGGGTTGTGTGAGATGCCATTGCGTCTATTGAAGACCTTGAAGAATGGTTGGCCATTAATGGTGATTGTGAGAGCTTGGGAAAGCTTCAGAGGAGGTAAATGAAGGGTTCTATTGTGTATTTACTGCATTGAATAAAAGAGGGAAGTGAAATGGAAAGGGAAGCTAGGGTTTGCTGTTGAAATCATTCATTGAAGATGTTGAAGAGTTGTTGGCTATTAAAGAGAGCTGTGGAAACTTTGTAAGCTTCAATGGAGACCGGGTGAGCTTGTGTGTGTGGAAGAGGATTCTGGTGAGGCGTGTGGAGCTCCAGAGACATCTTCGAATTTTCGAAAGCGATGGTTGTAAGCATATCTATGCCTTGTATATTTACTTGCTTCCATTTATATATATGCTAGTGTAGGTGATTATGTTGAATACCTAATTAGTGGAGAAAAATTGTAAGGCAACTATAAGCTTGTAAACTGATACTATTTGATTCCCGTGGGTGCGGGTTAAGTGTAGTGTGTGCAGCGAGTGCTGTGCACTGGTACTTCGGTACCTGAATTTTAGGCACATTTATGCCCTCCTGGTTTTATGCTGGGTAAATTGGGTGTATGTACTCCCTACTATGTGTACAACTAAAAATAGAGTATTGAGTATATACGGAGCCCATTGGGCATTACTTCGTGGACTAGCCATCACATACTGTGGTAGTGAACCACGTATGTCCCATGTTATGGATTGTGCATATTTTGTATCTTGTAAAGTGCGTGGAATGGCTTACAGGATGGGTATGCACAATATGGTAGACCTGGCCACTCTATGGTAGTGAGGTAGTTGTGTATATGACTGTGTATTTGGCAGTAGTGTTCAGTGATAGTGTGGTTGTGCTCAGTAAGTGAGGTGTCAGCTCAAGGCAACGTCTGTCTTCAAAGGATTGTCTGGGAAGAATTTTTGATGACACTGATTCACCCCCCTCTCAGTGTCAACCTGTGATCAACAACATGCACACCACACAGCCATGCAAATATCCCTCATGGTTGACACTTGTCATACCTCCCATGCCCATTATCACCCTAACACCACCTCCTTTCTCGGTTTGCATAGTGCATTGCATATTTTATTGTTTTTTTTTTTTTTTGGGATATCATGGTGCATTGTATTGTTATCATGGTACATCGTATAGTTTGTCTTATGTTTTGATATCATTACGTGCTTTGCAAATATTGGACCATTGATCTTGCATGTCTAATGTGTTTTAATATTGGCCATCAATCTTGAATGTGTTAATATTAAATCTGCCCCATTGATTTGCCATAATCTGTCCTATTGATTTGCTATAATCTGCCCCATTGATTTTCCATAATATCAACCGGTAATCTGTCCAGTGCTCAACCATTAATTTGCACCCTTGATTTAACATAATCTCACCCATTGATCTGCTATCCCATCATCACATTAATTGACCGTAACCATTTAATCCCAATGAATTTCATCTCAACCACTTCATCCCACATGATTCATCACAACCATTTGATCCCAATTAATTTGATCACAACCATTTGATCCATATTAATTTGATCACAGCCATTGATCCCATCTTAATTTGATCACAGCCATTGGTTCCACATTAATTTGATCAGTCATTGATTCCACATTAATTTGATCACAGCCATTGATTCCACATCAATTTAATCATAGCCATGTGGTCTCATATTAATTTGATCATAGCCATTGATCCCATCTTAATTTAATCATAGCCATGTGGTCCCACATTAATTTGACCATAGCCATTTGATCCCACATGAATTTGATCAGCCTCATCAATCATCACCATTGATTACCATACTTCATCACAATCCTTGATCTTGCACCTCATCATATTACTTGATCTTGCACCTCACCATAATCCTTGATCTTGCACCTCACCAACACCATTGATATGGCACCACATCATAACCCTTGATCTGTACCACATCCCTATAATGATCACACTCTCACTGCTATATTTGGATGCACACTCTTTCTATTATGTTCAGGTATACACTCTCACTGTTGCATTTGGATGCACACTTTCACTGTTATATTTGAATTGTTACTCTCACATGCTATATTTGGATTGCTCGCTTGCCATATTTCGGTGCTGACATGCTTACTACCATATTGGAACTTTGATTTGCTACATTGAGATTTACTGTCATATTGAAATTTTGGTTGTTACTTTGATTGCTACACCATAAATAAGGAAAGTGAAAACCCTAAAATTAAAAAGGACAACACACCCTAAAAACCCTGAACAAATTGAATGTAGGGATAGGCAACCCGACAAACTTAATTGATAAAATTGTAAGGATAGATAACCCAATAAACCTAATTGATGAAATTGTAGGGATAAGCAACCCGATAAACCTAATTGATGAAATTGTAGGGATAGGCAACTCGATAAACCTAATTGATGAAATTGTAGGGATAGGCAACCTGATAAACCTTCAGCAGGAAAAGGCAACCCGATAAACCTTCATAAGGATAGGCAACCTGATAAACCTAAAAGATGAAAATATAGGGATATACAACCCGATAAACCTAAAAGATGAAAATGTAGGGATAGATAACTCGATAAACCTAAAAGATGAAAATGTAGGGATAGGTAATCCGATAAATCTAAAAAGTGAAAGGAGTTTGGGTTGATATATCCCCAGATCCAATCACTGTATTCCTTTTGAACTACATTGTACCTGATTTTCAAGACCTCCAGAATAGTAGGCAATTTGGGATACACCCCCCTAAATATGGTACAAAGTCACACACATACCATCCATCCTGCATAAACTTCAACTTGAACAAAGAATCTAATTGAAGCATATGCATAAACTAGATCCATAATCTTTAATCACACATAACTCGTTCGAACTACATTTTTGGACATGATTCTCAAGAGACAAAGTCTCAAGCGATACGTAGGCGTTTGGGAATATTCTCAAATTTGGTCCAAGACTGAACCATCATTTGGTTCGGTTCACAATACATTACATTGGTTGTTTATTTACTTCAAGTCATGTTTGGCTGAATCTTAGGTTAGAAGCACATAGCAACTTGATTTAGGACTTCCCCCATTGAACCCTAATCATTCAAGTGACCAAGTTTAGTTAGAATTAAAGTTTAAGAAAAGTTTAAGAGGTAGATATTGATTGGACAGTTTGGGTGCCTAATACCTTTCCAAAATCATACCCTGAATACTTACCTGATCTCTTGCAGATCAAATAACTGATACATTGGATTACGAGTCAATAAAAGTCTTACCTTATGGTGAGATTATATTTTTAGAGGTCCTAAATCCTTAATCTAGGTGGCAATTCCAACAACACATTTTCTTTGATCATTCCTGAGGATACAAGATTTTCTCATTGTCCTCACATTAATATTGAACTGAGAATCTAATGTGATATATAATAAATAATTATTTATTCAAATGTAACCAAAATATAATTAAAAAAATTCCATTACAAGTTTATAATCTCAAATAACAAAGCAAAACTTAAAGATAAACACAATAACATGACAAGTCATGCTCGTTCTCCATTGACTGTACGTCCATAGCTGCCACTTGTCCATAGGCAAGCGCATTAACATAGTCTTCGATCGTCGTACCTACATCATCAACTAAAAGAGTATGAATTCGTAGGGTGAGCTCACAACTTAACTCAGTGAGAAACAAAATAATGTAGTAAGCAATATGCATGATTAAGGGTGTCAACGGGCCGGTCTGGGCCGGTTTTGGTCCGGGTTGAATCGGTGTCGGGTTTTATAAGCCCAGTCCAAAACATATCCATTAAGAGTTCGGACTGGGGTGGACTGCGCTGGACACAATAACTAACGGGTTGGTCCAGTGTAGGTTTGTTATCGGGCTGGGTTTATTGAGGTGATTTCGGGTTGGTTCGGTCCGGATCGGGCTTATCAGGTTTATCGGGCCCCTTTTATATGTAAACTATATAGCCTATTTTATTATTTCTATCTATAAAATTAACATTATTCCTTCCATATGTATGTAATTTAATAAACTATTACAATTAACGTAATCTTTTCAACTATAGATTCACATAAATTTCTAAATCATGAAGTGAACTCTAATAGTGTAACACAATCTATTAAAATTTAAAACCATTAAAATTAAGAAATTGGGCCCAAACGGACCTTACCGGTGTTCAGGTTGGGTTTTATCGGTTTGGGCTAATTCGGGCTTCTTAATGGACCGGTCCGGTTTGGGCTGAAACGGTGTCGGGCTTTACAAGCTCAGACCAAAACCTGTCCATTAAGGTTCGATCCGGATTGAGTTCGGGTTATTTCGGGTTGGTTCGGTCCGTGCTTTCGGGCCGGGCCCAGTTTTGACACCCTTATGCATGATGTAGCATTCAATCATTTGGTCTAGTTTATAGTTTGCAATGTGCTATGGTAAGAAAAGACTACAACCACACCTCCTTACACGAGAGTGTGAGTACATCCAACAGTCAAGCTCCAACCACACTACTGTTGTCGTCCTATAACACTCACTTCAAAATAGAGATAAAGCTAGAGTTCAATGATCAGGCTACGAACATACTACCACTAGCACTCCCTGCTACTCTATCTTATACAAATACGTATGCCCTTACAGGCGAGAGCTTATGAATTGAGTTCGTCTCTAACTAATCCTAGATGTCAACAAAATGTATCCAATGCCTTACCCCAGCACCCTTCAATATGGAACAGAGATAGAGCTAGAGCGTAACAGTAAGGCTATGGCCAACACCGCCAGTGTTTCCCCTAATACCTGCGATGTACTAAGCATACTAAGGTAACAAAGATATGACGATGTCAATATGATGAATGGTTTGAGGCTCTAATCTCTCCCTACTCAATACACCAACCACACACAAACACATGCTTATCCTCATCATCATAATATCAAGAATAAATTAAATATGCATGAACAATAATAATAGATATTGGATGACATGTTATATGCACAAATAAACAATATAATAACAAGCAAGGTAGTTTATTATTATCTAATTAGTTTGGGGTCTTGTCCCTCATCTGTTGAGTGATGTTGACTCTCTTCAAGACCTTGAAAGTAGCTTAAGTTGATTAGAAATCCTAAACAATCATTAGAGTTAAGTTAGGGTTTCATTCCAATAATTTTACAGTGATTATACTCACTGTCTAGATTGAAAATTAGTCATGTCGGACATTGTCTGATCGACTGTCTAGTATGGCATAATGTCCAACCGGACACCATACCGAAAAATCCTGAGATGCTTTCCAAGAGGGTCCGGTTGCTTGTCCGGTCCTATACTGGGTGCTTCCAAATAATTAGACCGAACAACCTTCAAGACGTCCTTCAGGCTATCTTTCAGTTTGACTTCCCTCAAAATTGATTTTTTTTGGCTCATTCTAGGGTTTATCCTAAAGCTCTATATGATCAAGAATACGTTAGGGTTAAAGGTTCCACTATAACTCTAAATCTACACACCCTTGTTGGTCTTCGTTATACATTTTATACAGTAGTGAAATTAGACTATAGTCTCTCATGGCTATGAGTCCAACCTCACATACCCTAACATACGTATAAAAACTATTAACTTACCGTTGGTCTTTTGACGATGGCTACCGAAAACCGACGGTGAGTTCTTCTCCTCCTTCCTTTTTTAGAGTCTTCTTCTCCTCCAAGCCTCCTTTTCTCTCTCTCTCTCTCAATTATAGGGTTGTAATTGATCAAAAGAGTAAAAGAAGGTGGAGAAATGTCTCTTATATAGAGGGGTCACCTTCTATTAGAGTCCTCTCCAAATTAGGAGAGTAGTCCCAATCAAACTAAAAAAATTTCCTATTCTCAGAGTCTATTTTATGTTTGACCGATTGAATGTTCGGCCGCATAATACGCAGACCGAACCCGTCGCATGTTCGGCCTCATAATACGTAGACCGAACAACTTTATTTTTCCAATCGAACAAACCTAGCGTTGTCAGTTTCGTACCTTGCTTTGTGTAATTTCATTATCTGGTTGCCTCGTTCGACCCGATTATGATGGGAAGACCTGTCACGACACGTTAACTCAGGTTAGACTGGGTTAGTAGAGTGCGGGTCTTACATACCTCCTCCTCTCTTGCAGATTCTTGGGTGGATCATTCCGATATATAACTCTGACTTGTTTTCTAATTGGAGGTGCTTTTTGAGAAGATGGATCCCTTCTTCGAGCTTTTTGGCTCGTGAGGCTGTGGAACTAGAGCTTAGGACTTGGGAGGAGAAGCGAGTGGAGTCAAAGTCAAAGGAGAGGAAGGTAGAGAAGACGGGATCACAGGTGAAGGCGTCAAGAGGAGAAGTAGTGGTGGTGGGGGAGGAATCACAAAAAAAAATCATTTTGGAGAAGATCGAATTGCTAGTCAAAGTAGTAATTTTGTTATTTTTCAATTTATAATATGAAGGGTATAAATGTCTATCAATATTTTTAATTGGTTTTCGTTAGTTAAGTGGATGCAGTTGATGATTTTAGAAACATGTGAGTAGTAGTTGATGTTTCAGATACTTCTTGGGGAATACGTGAAATTTTTCCTTATGTAGAAGAGTTAATTAATCCAAGCGGTTGAATGTATAAATAATTTTAAATTAGCTAATGTAAGCAATCTACTTTCAGTAAGTATTTTTCCTACAAAGGAAGATTCCAATCAATTTGAGGCTCCTAACTATTAAAGTATTGAACATAAAATCTTAAGCTATTAGGTGTAGAATTAACTAGTATATTAAGACATCCTATGTTGTAATGTTTTCTAATGTGGAACTATTCCTAACACTCCTTACATGTTGCCCCTCTTTTGGGTGGCAGTAAACGTGATATATGTGGTCTCCTTTTTTGGGTAACTGTATAGATGTTTAATTAATGTAGGACTTGATTGACTTAGAAATCATGTTGAAGTATCCAACCTAAAAGCTTAAGCTATTAGGTGTAGAACCAACTAATATATTAGACATCTTAAGTTGTAACGTTTTCAAATGTGGGACTATTCTTAACATTCCTTATGTGTTGCCCCTCTTTTAGATGGTAGTATACGTGACATATGTGGTCCCTCTTTTGGGTAACTGTACATAGATGTTTAATTAACGTAGGACTTGATCGACTTTGAAACTATATTGAAGTATCCAACCCAAAAGGTTAAGTTATTAGGTGGAAAAACCAACTAGTATAGTAAGACATTATAAGGTCCCAATGTTTTCAATGTGGGATTATTCTCAACACTTCTCCTCATGTGTGTGTCCCTCTTTTAGGTGGCAATGCACGTGACATGTGGAACTCTGATACCAAATTGGAGTATTCAACTCAAAAGCTTAAGTTATTAAGTTGAGAATTAACTAGTATATTAAGACATTTTAGGTCCCAACATTTTCAATGTAAAACTATTCCCAACACTAACCTAAGATTTGTGGCTCTAAGGAGCCTTTTTAGTACTTCTGTTGCATTTTATACGAAAAAGAAAAACTAAAGCTAACACTAGAAAAGCAAATGCAATTATTTCTCCATATAAAAATATATCTTCTAATCCTTAAGAACTCTAAATTCACATCCACTCATACATTTTGATAGGGTCCTAAACTAATTCAACATTAATGGTTTGGTCCTACGAAAGAAAAGAACTTTGGCAAGCATTGTTTAGAAATTTTTTTGGAAAAGTGGAACTCTATATATATATATATATTGGAAAATTTATTCATACCACCCATGGACTAATTAAGGTTCAAATACAATAACTATCTTAAAATTCACAACAATTACAACCACACCATTGACTAATAGTGTTAAGTAAAAAAATTTAAAGAGAATTTTACGCTTGTTGCATTTACAAGCAAAATGGGTTGAAATGACTTTTTTACCATTCTAAAAATAGGAAAGAATGAAATGACCAAAATAACCTTCCCAAACCCTTGTATAAAAAACCTCAATTTATTTCTAATTTTACACTCCAACGTTTGACCGAAGGTAGCAAACTACACCGGCTAGCAACAGTCTTTGACCAACTCCAAGATCGTGGGCATCTCCTCTTATTGGTAAGTTTTCACTTCCATTTTCTTCTCTCTCTCTCTCTCTCTCTCTCTCTCTCTCTCTCTCTCTCTCTCTCGTTCTCTTCTCCATGACCAAAGGTTCTCCATGACCAAAATCGCCGACGTGGGATTATTCTCCATGACCGAAATCGTCGATTAGATTCACTACAACTGAGAAATCATGACCGAAGGTTCTTTAAGCCATTGTCCATTAAGCCCGAGAAGTCCTTTATAGGGTTTTTCTGTCCAGCAACTTCAAAGAAGATAACAACTACCAACCACTCATGATGCAAATCTTCCATTATGCATACCTATCATTGGGTCACCTTGAAAAGTGTTAAAAAAAAAAAAAAAACACTCAGATTTGAATCAGCAACTATAAACAACTACCAATTCCATGTGATTTTTCCCCTTTGTCTCTCTTCATCAAAAAAACTCTCACATTCGTATCACAGTAAACCAACCACATGCAAATTTTTTTTTTTCAAAGCTAAAGAAACATATGCGATCTTAGGGAAGAAGTATACACACCACATCAATGCATTGAAAATTTGTCAAGATTCAAAAGGGGGATAATTTCGAAACCCACTTATTATCAAAGGAAGGAAGAGAATTATGTCAGAACCCTAACTCGTCGATCAAATGCTGTACTATAATACCACCCTCGGCATTGTCGCCGGATGATTTACTTGCCGATGATGTCGAACACATTTTGAGCTGAAAGATTTTTTGTCAACAATGCCTTCACTTAAATCGATTGCTTGAAGTTCCATCCTCTTTGCGATTTCAGAAGATTTGCCAAAATGAAAAAAGAAACATGAAGAAGAAAGGGAAGGGAAGAGGAAGGGAAAGGAAAAGTTAATTGAAGGTTAATTTTGTCTTTTCACAATACCCATTAGGGTATTTTTTTTACCTTAAAAAATTGAATTCATGCTGACATAAGCAACTATTAGAAAAAATCTAATGGATTGGGCTTCTGTGTAACAATGTTTGGTATTTAGGGATGATAAGTATAATTGTTGTGAACTCTAGGGTAATCATTATATTTGGACCTTAGTCCAAGGTTCGTATGAGTAAATTCCATCCCCCCCATGCCACCATTTTTTTTTTTTTTGATATTTAGGTTCCAAGGGAGTTGAACTCATGATCTCTATGAGATTTTGGTCTTACCAATTGTACTACCCCTTGGGGTTGGGGGTGGAACTATTTGAGAACTGATAGACACTTTTTTTTTCTTTTTCCGAATGACTAAGTGAATAAACTATGGGGTTGGGGTGGAACTATTTGAGAACTAATAAATACATTTTTTCTAGAACGAGAGAGTGAATAAATTATTTTTGGATTAATTTTCCTCCTTTTTTTTTTTTATAACTATTTTATATACAAAGAAGAATAAAAACAAATATATTTTTATAGAGAGAGGGTTCCCACAATGCTATTATGGGGAAAATTCTCACATTGCATAAATAGGTATACATGAATCATCTTGAATGGCACCCACAAGGTTAGGGTGAGGAGAGATAAACTATCAAAAAGAGAGAGTGCGTGAGTTCTGTGAGAGGTTGTGGGAAAGAATCCCTAGTGGCATTGTGGTGATCAAATTTTTTTTTTCATTTTTATATTAATTATAGGGTGAAGTTTTTCTAGTCTAATAGGTGTAGAGAGTTTCTCTAAACTAATACAAATATTTATCACTTACCAGGTTGGACATATCGTAGACAGGTAAAATCCTGTATAACATGTCAAATTTTAGAAAAAAAAAACATTCCTAAAATAATGGTCAGCCTGAAAATATAAGAGAATATACTAATACAAGGGAGAATATATGCTTGAATCTCATTTTGAAACTTGACATGCGGTCATTCTTGGCCATTTTTTAGATATCCGTAGGATCAAGATTGACATATCAATATTCCATATGCCAAAACGTGGTGTTACTCTACAAGCATTCTCTAGTCTTGTTAGACTGGAAAATTTGTGCCTAATTTACGATAGTTTATTATTATTATTATTATTTGAGAAGGAGATCTCCAAGTTAGCAACTTGGAATGAAATGCCCAAGTGGAATGAATGATAACAGCAGGATGGAAGTGTGTTTAATACCGTCAATGTAGAGGTGCCAATTTCAGGCCCGCACTATGTAATTTGATCGAACATGACCGATTATGGATTGAGACCGTCCAAGTCGATTATTAAACACACTAGGCTTAGACCCAGACCGATTATTAAACGAGCATTCACGGCACAAGAGTATAGCCCAATCTAACCAACCAAATGCACGTAATATACTTTTAAACTAAACTAAATCTGGGTTTAGACTAAACAAATACGCTAAGGCTGAAAACTTAAAACATTAAATCTCTTTTATTCTCTCTCATTTCTTGAGTATCCCATTCGTTTTTTACATTGTCGCCTTCGTCTACTAGAAGATATCTAATCTATCATGAGAATAATTATAGATTCAAAGCCCGACATCTCTCTATTTTTATTAAAAACTTTTGCATGAGCATAGTAACATCCGTTTATAGCCAGATTAACTTGACAAGCATAAGACCGATTATAGATCAAGAGCAATTAGACCGAATATACATGTGTCCATGCCTCACTGATGTGGGATCAATTAGTTAAAATGATAGTCATAGTGTGAGACGTTAAAATTGTGGAGACTGCCACCCTAAATTCCATTGAATACAATTCAAAATTTTGTCCCTCCATTACCTTTCTCTTACGCGTTGATCTAGCCGCTACCGGAGCCACAAAGGACTATCTAAATTGATTCGTTTATGCCGATAAGCTCCAAAGAACGGGTTGTTCAAAAGGTTCTCCCGTTCTTCCATAAAATATTCTATTTTTTCCTGGATACTCGGGTTCAAATACCCATGGATTAGAAAATGCGGTTCGAGGAACTCTATGTAGGGCAATTCGGCATCCCAGGCCTTCTTCGCACTCCTCTGTTCCACCTTCTTTTCAGACTCCCGGACGTTCTTTCCCGAATCTTTGCTTTCGTTCGACCTTAAAGTCACCAAAAGGATTCCCTTCTAAAAGGTTCGGTCCTGGCTGAACCGAGACCTGACTAAGTGAAAGAAGAAGAGTCTATAACCTTATTCCTACATGACCCGATCAATTCGGGTCAGGCACTCGCCATCTATTTTCATTGTTCAACTCTTTGACAACATAACATGAAAAAACCAAAAGCTCCGCCCTCCCTCTCTATCTATCCAAGGGATGATAAGGACTCGATCTGTCGAGCGCCCCCTGACATAAGCTTAGAGAAAAAGTGCGAGGAGTGCCTTGAACAATTCCAGTTAGTAAGAGGGATCTTGAACTAAGAAATAGACCCTAGATACTAAAAAAGGGTATCCTAAGCAATTGCAATAATTGGGTTCATTGATATTCCTGATATAGTAGATGCTATTCGTGCGTTAGACGATTCACACGCACTTACCATCCATTTGTTTTAGATTTTAGAAATCTTATTTCTACTTTATCGTTTATCAACGCATTATCCGAAGAAGTTCCCCTAGAACTCCTTGGATCATCTGTGAACGGCTACGGGAGTTTCGTTTTCATTCGATGTGCCTTTAAAGACAAAGTTTAGTGATAGTTTCTGTTAACTTATGCATAAAGGAAAGACGAGAAAATATTTACGTGGTTCGAACTTCTACCACAGAAGTCTACTCCACGGTGAGAATCCCCAAATTCTTCATACTTCTTGGGGAGGTTTATTATCCTTTAAATAGAGGAAATAATATAAGGGAAACTATCCATAGATAGTAATATAATCCATACAATTTGTACACCAACCAAATCAGCCTACTCAACTTTCCTTCTATAAGAGATCTTACCACAATCACCTACCAACCAACCAAATTACCAATCTTGCATCAATCACACCAACCAGCTTTCCTTCAATAGAAGATCTTATCACGATCATGCTCAATCTAGCATGATCATTATCTAGCTAACAGTTTCGATTTGAGCTTTTTCCATTAACCCTCACTGAGTCATTCAGAAGTGAGTGAAGGGGCGTAGAAAAAGGCTCAATGCAATGTAGGCGTTGGGTTCGGCAATAATAATATCTCCTAATATACCAAAACTAGCTGTCACCCCGTCGGTTGTGGGAGATGTAAGTATTGATACATAGATGCGGTGGGAAGCAGTTTTCCGGTCAACTCTTTTTTTGGGTTGGGATGCAAAATTCCATTACCTTAACCAAGCCTTAGAGGTTCTCGCTCATCTCTTGGGGGTCCATATCATCCGAAAACTATTCCTGTTCCATTAGCACATTCTAAGATTCGGATGACTCCGCGTCAGGAAAAGTAAGCCCCCCTTTGCCTTGATTGAATTTGGCTTCGCTGCGCCCTGAAAAAAAGAAAAAGCTTTGGGTAGATCAAGAAAACAACAGTAGCAACTGCAACAGGAGCTGAATATGCAACAACAATCCAAGGGCGCATACCCAAACGGAAACTAAGTTCCCACAGGGGCAGGAACCTACGATAATAGGTATGAGAGTTTTGAAAGATGAAAGGGGTACCCCCCCTTCCTCCTCCTCCTCCTCCTCCACCTCTAGGCCAGCATGCCCCCGCGCCCTTCCTGTTTGCATCTTTCTCTCTCTCCCCTTCTCCCTCTCTCCACGTCTTTGTCTCGCCACACTTGCTTGTGAACCCTCCTGTTGCCCTTAGCCGTGAGTCCTTCTATGGCCCCTGCCCATGAGCCTTTCGAAAATAGCTGTTGAATATGGAACAAACCTTGCAGGTGCTATTAATGAAGTAAACAAAGAAAAAATCGGGAGAAAGAGGAGGAATTGCTTTCGCATAAGTTTATGAGAGAGAGAGAAATCACAAAGATTTCATCCCAATCAACGATCCCAAAGATGACAACCAGAGCTTCTTCGAAGTTGGGAGAAGTTGCTTTTGATTATATGTTCACATCATCCTCCATAGCCATTGTCACCACTACAGTAACCATCACCTTGGAGAGCGTTGGATCTTACCGATGATCACAAAACCCTTCGACAGCTTTCTGCAACGTACGTTTCATCTCTGGCTGCCACATGTGCCAAGAAAGGCATTGAATTTGGGTTTCTGGCAAATCAAGGTATCCAAATCTCTACTGCATTTGCTGTCCAATTCAAGTGCTTCTCATCCCATTCGACAATCATCAGTTTAATAATAATATCTACACGCTAGCCAATGGAAGCATGACCGGGAAGCTTGCTATTGTTGCTTCTGCTATCCCACTTTAGAAGATCTAACTCACAATTAAAATGATTTTTTTAATCTCACACGTTTATAATAATTTCATATACTTTTTTTTTGTAGAAATAATTTCATATATATTGAGCCCTTGATTTTGTTGCTTTCATGATTTTTCATGATTTTTTTTTAAAGATAAAGCCTTGTGGACAGTGGACCGGTCCTTTTCGTTCTTATAGTGGAGCAATCCCAATAATGGAAATTTCCCTTATGGTTTTTTTTTCTTAATAATTTATTTTCACAACCCCTAAACAGCCCCCGGTCTCTTCTGCCAGAAGAACCCTCATTTTTTTTTTATGTTTTTGTTTTTGCAGCTTCTGATGAAACAATAAACATCTAACTGGATATAGAGCTGGATCCTTCTGATTCTTGTGTCGATCTAATCTGATAGGTTGAACCCACGTCAAATTTTTTTTCTTCCCTACCTTATCTTTGGTACAAGTTCTACCTGCAATGGGGGACAACGAAAAGGAGGATCGGAGTGAGAGCAGCGATTACACATCGGAGGATGAAGGGACCGAGGATTACAGGAGAGGAGGTTACCATGCTGTTCGAATCGGCGACACATTCAAGGCTGGCCGCTACGTTGTGCAGAGCAAGCTTGGATGGGGTCATTTCTCTACCGTCTGGCTCGCTTGGGATTCTCACAGCTCTGTATGTTCTTCCGCAACCCTCCCCTTAAAAGCTCTTTTTCTCTTTTTTTTTCCCCTACTCTTTCGCTATTGTTATGATTCATGCTGTATCCGGCACTTGTTTTCTTTGTGGTTATCCTTAAACCTTTTTTGATTTTCATTTTATGGAAGAAATGGAGATATAGGAGACAACCTTTTATTAAATTTTTTTTTGTCTGGATGGAATTTCTATTGAGATTGTTTTCATTTTCCTACGATTCCTGCCTAAACGGTAGCGATATGTAGCTCTCAAAGTTCAGAAGAGCGCTCAGCACTACACTGAGGCGGCAATGGATGAGATAACCATCCTCAAACAGATCGCCGAGGGGGATCCTGATGACAACAAGTGCGTCGTCAAGCTTTTGGATAGTTTCAAGCACTCCGGACCTAATGGCCAGCATGTCTGTATGGTTTTTGAATATCTGGGTGATAATCTCTTGACGCTTATTAAGTATACTGACTACCGGGGGATGCCTCTCCATTTGGTTAAGGAAATTTGTTTCCACATTTTGGTGGGTTTGGATTACTTACATAGACAGCTTTCTATCATACACACTGACCTGAAGCCAGAGAACATCCTCCTATTATCCACAATAGACCCAGCAAAAGACCCCAGAAAAGCAGGTGCTCCTCTCATCCTTCCAGCTAGCAAGGATAAATCCGTCTTTGAGTCTGGGACTGCCAAGGATATTAAGAACTCCAATGGTGATTTGACCAAGAGCCAGAAGAAGAAAATCCGCCGGAAGGCTAAACGGGCAGCTCAAGGTTGTGTGGGAAAGGAAGCTGCCCAGGACTCTGAACCGGAGCCCAAAACCGCTGCTGCAGAAGCAACTACCTCTGATGCAAAAGTAAATGCTGATCATGCCGAAGATCAGCTGGCTACTTCTGTCATCAAAGATAAATCATCTAATGGTAATCCCTTGACCCATAAGAGAGGGAGCCGCTCGACAAGGGAGAAGCTACTAGCAGCTGTTGACGTTAAGTGCAAATTGGTCGATTTTGGAAATGCCTGTTGGACTTATAAACAGTTTACAACTGATATTCAGACAAGGCAGTATAGGTGCCCTGAGGTTCTCCTTGGTTCGAAGTACTCTACTCCAGCAGATCTGTGGTCACTTGCTTGCATATGTTTTGAGCTTGCAACTGGTGATGTTCTCTTTGATCCTCACAATGGTGACAACTTTGATAGGGATGAGGTATGGCTGCATTTTGCTCTTTTGAAATTCTGATCATTTTACCATGTCATTACTTACGCCATGCTGTTAAGCTGGTTCTTGAAATTTTTTTCTTAGAATGCTTCTTTAAACTATTGGAGAAGCTTTTCTTATTTTTTTTTTCCCTAGTTCGTGGGCTATCATAAGTAACTATGTGTATCCTGAGTATTCTTCTGACACAAGTCTGTGTATTATAAGTGCTTGAGTTTCACTCTTCTGTGGGAAAATTTGTTTCTGATGGTGCATATACAATTTAATTTCAGGGAATTCTATAATCACTTCTTAAAAATTTCTGGGTGGGGTGGGGGAAGGGGAGGCAGCTTCAAATGATTGAAGTATTGAACAGTGTTATGTTAGAAGTACTTAGAGGATTATAGAAGTTACCATGTAGGATGAATCAGTTGGTATGTAGGTCTTGATAGGGTATATGGCTATGCAAAATCAACCAAGCAAGAGATAGTGAATAAACTGACCTGCTTAAAGCTGTAAGATAATGAATGAACGGGTTGGGAGGATACCCCTGTAGACTTTAGCAAGAAAATAGTATTAATAGGATAAGTTGCTATCCAGATTCCAGCCTCCTATATATATTAATTGACAGTCCTCTCTTAATAATACGGTTAATACCTAATACCTTGATTAAGAAGTTATAGTATTCCATTTTAGTCAACTGAGTCAGGAATATTGTAACAAAACCTTGAAATCTGTGGATTATAATGCCCTACAAAATGATCCAATGAAAATGTAGAGTTCTTACAATAACAAGGGGCTAAAACGTAATAGTTTCAGAAGGAAAGGAAACAAGAAAACAGTTATGAGATAGGATTGAGAAGGATTAATTCAAGAACATCTAATAGACTATATAGGAACCAACCTAAACTGGAAAGAATATTAGGGAAAATAGACAGAAATTTGTCTTTTGAACCATAGTTGTTGCCTAGGCTTCTGCCTAGGTATCCAGGCGATTTTTCAACCCTTGGGCGGTTGGTCTCCTTATTGTATCACACCTTGTTTTATTTATTTATTTTTTTAATTGATGCTATTTGTGGCATTTTTATAGGATGTATAAAGTAAATATATACACTATAATGCATAGAATCATGCATATGTAATAAAACAATAAAAATTGAGGCTCCAATCCCGTCCCTTTAATATAAATCATCTTATGGAAGATGTACCCTTACAATGCCTTGGAACACTTTGGGTATGCCTAGGTGCCCAGGCGCCCTTTCTAGCGCCTTGGGTCGCTTTGGCGCCTTGACAAACTATATTTTGAATAGACTCAATTTCTTGATTTATGAATGTGAATCAAAGTTATTAATTTGAAGTTGATGAATCTGAATTAGATTTGGACATATCAGTTTTCCAGAAATCATCAAGAATCATTGGAGGCAGATAACAACAACAAGAAACTAGAATAGCAGTAGTAACTAAGTAAAATAAGAGAATGATTCCATGCATCTCCCATGCATTCCTTTGATAAAGTTACTCCGACACATATATATGCACTTGGGCACCATTTGGTAACACTACGCAGGAGTGTTTCCGCGGTACTTTTGTTTTGCAGGGACACAAATAGAGTAGAAATGTGTTTGGCAATGCTGGTTCATTTTTGTGTTCCTACAGAACGAACCGGGCATTTGGAACAAAAAAGAAATAGAAACAAGAAAAAAAATGTTATTCTATTCCACGGACAAATTGAAATAAACAAAAACAGCATTGATGCCTCCCCTGACTTGAGCTTCACATCTCTGGTTTTCCCCAATAGTGAGAGGAGAGAGACATTGTCCCAATTGATTTGCATAGTAGCAGAGTTGTCAAGGTGTCGCCGAGGCATCCAGGCACCTTGGAAAATAAGGGAAGACCATATGAGTGAACCGACCAAAGGGCCTTGACTTCTTTGAACTGAACGTTAGTGGCTTAAGCTAAGCCTATCACGAGCAGCGTCGCTGCTTGATCGGCGGGGATCATCTCAAAGTATGGGGCAAAGGATCAAGCGCTTTGACTTTGTCCCCCGAGATCCACCACAGGTTGGGTTTGAGAGCCGTGTGATGGGTGACTATCCAGCATGGTTTGGAGAGCACTTTTAGTCTGCGTTGGTGAATGGAAGCGATCTAATCAGAGTTAAACTTTTTTTTTTTTTTTGAAAAGAAAACCTTTCCCTTATTAGCCAGAGTACAAGTGTTCCCCTGATCTGTAATAAAGGCGGATTAAGCCAAATTTTTTTTTTTATTGAATCGAAAAGTCTCAACGTCCTTGTTGAGAGTTGCTTTGCGAGATGTCCAATAGTCTTTGGCTAGCAGGCCTCTAACACTTTGATTCACCTTGGCGCTTTGACAACTATGCCTACCAGGGAGATACCCAAATTGCTTTGCATAGCTGAGTTCGTTGCTTTCCCTCTCTTCTCCCTCTCCCATTTCGGTATGAAGACTGGTCCT